>JBBPDB010000002.1:551164-695650 GCA_037974465.1 Brachypetersius altus | reverse complement strand
CTATATCAGAATCAGAAAACTTCCTTGATCCCAGAGGAAATCACATACGCAGTTTCCTCCGGGATCAATGAGGTTTTCTGATTCTGATATAGTGGGGTGCCCAAACCTGCAAACATAGATGTCTCTGCTAAAATATCCGGACTGCACAAGGCTGTACATTCCAGATATTTTAGTATCTGGACTGAACCGATACTAAAATATCTTATGCTGTATCTTCACTGAGTCTGCAATGGACACCACTGCTCTATAATACAAAGGACTGTAAACTCTTATAAAAAGCAAAGCTCAAAGATGTTGTGTATCAGTATTTTCATGTGATCCTAACAGCACACGTTTGTGTCAGAAGGTAAGTACTTGTCATATTCCGTATTTATGGCACTTTTGTGAAGCACATGTATGTATTGTGGTTTATAAAGTTTTTGTGTCCTTGTGGTTTGTCAAAAAATGAGCTGCACTATGGATAGTAGTTTGCTCTGCAGTCCCGTCAGTGTGTCCCCTGTTTCATATGTTCTTGTGTTATTGTGTTTAATATGGTGCAAAGCCACTTTTGAGGCAGGTCTTGTTGTTGTTGGAGTAGTGCAATTTATTCACTAAATTCCAAATTCCAAGTTATATTGCTCATAAAATGTTTTCAATAGTCATAGTGACTAGAACATTACAATCATGATTGTGATCGAAAATTTCATTTTTATTCTCAGAACCCCTGTCCGTCACTAAAGAATTACAAATGCTGGATGTAGAGAAGGGACACAGTGGTGTGTTTCAATGTGAGGTTCTTGGTACTGGCCCATTTGGATTTAACTGGTTTGATACGAAAGCACCAGTTGCTTTGGATAAAATGCACAGTCTTCATTTTCAAGATTCAATTGCACATTTGGCTATGCACTCATTTGAAAAATCAGACATTGGGAAACGCCACTATTATTTATCAAATGAAGTTGGACAGATCTCTTCAGAATCAGTCACAGAGTTGAGAGGTTAGTATATCAGAGAAGAACAGCCTTTGCTGGTTCCCCCTACCACTAACAAGTGTGTTGCAACTAACACGCAGCGTGGGCTGTAGTTTCAAGCTTTGAACAGCTAACAAAGCCTTGGGCAACCTGCGTATTTCTGATGGAGGCATGGCCAATACTGTAATGGTGATGATCAATCTGCAATATCAAAACGTTTCAAACGTACTGCAACACGAGCCAGAAAGGCACCAAAGATTTTCATATTGTTTATTTTAAGAATATAGAGACATCTACTCAAACAAAGCTCAGCAATTAACAAAGCAACTCCTTATGGTTCCAATGTCATGCCTATCTACAATTTAAAAAAGTAATTTGACATGATGTAAGGGGGATGTAGGGCATTTTGCTATATTTCAGTGGAAAGGCATTCAGTTAGTAGTCATAAAAAATTATTTGTATTGCGACCCCTTGATAAATAACAGATTTTGGTTACTTTTTATTGAAATTTTATTGACAAACTGTGCAAAAGTTTGGGCACCCTAAGAGTTCCAAAGTCTCAGATTAATTTCAGACCGTAATCAGCTCATTAGAGGTGCCAGCTGGTGCCAATTTCAAAGCTTAACAAATACTCTGACTCTTCCAACCTTGTGCACACACTTGTGGACACTCAACAACCATGGGTTCCTCTAAGCAGCCATGTAAGACTCTGAAAATGAAAGTTATTGATGCTCAAAATGCAGGAGAAGGCTACAAGAAGATAGCAAAGCGTTGTCAAATGAAATACAACATTTAAAGAAGACTGATGCATTTTGGAAACAAGTGCTGTGGACTGATTATGTTAAAATCAAACTTTGGCGACAATCAGCAAAGGAGAAAAAAAGGAGCAGCATTTCATGCAACTGTCAAGCATGGGGGTGGATCTATCACACTTTGGGGTTGTGTTGCAGCCAGTGGCCCAGGAAACATTGCATGGGTGGAGGGAAGAATGGATTCCACTAAATACCAGCAAATTCTGGAACCAAACATCACACCATCTGTAAAAAAAAAAGCTGAGGATGAAAAGAGGATGGCTTCTACAACAGGACAATGATCCTAAACATACCTCAAAATCCACCATGGACTACCCAAGAGATGCAAGCTGAAGGTTTTGGAATGGCCATCACAGTCCCCTGATTTAAACATCATTGAAAATCTGTGGTTAGATCTTAAAAGAGCTGTGCATGCAAGACGACCAAAGAATATCACAGAACTAGAAGCCTTTTGCACGGAAGAACGGAAGAAAATCTCAAGTACAAGAACTGAAAGACTTTTACCTGGCTATAAAAAGCGTTTGCAAGCTGTGATATCTGCCAGAGAAGGTGTTACATAATAAGTATTGATTATGTAGGGTGCCCAAACTTTTGCAGAGTGTCACAATAATGTTTCTATTTTTTTAACTTTGTTCAATTTATGACATAAAAACTAACTATGCATCAACGTTTGCTGAAAATATTGTGCATTTTTTCCATTTCCTAGAGAGACTGTTTATATCTTTTCAATAAAAAAATGACCAATATGTTATTTATCAAGGGTGGCCAAACTTTTGCAGGAAGACTACAAGACTGCAGGAACATATGCAAATTAAAAGAGTGCAAAAGGGAAATGCAGCTGTTCCCTTTAAGAAATTTTTGAAATGAGATATGAGACTTTATTCCTTCAGCTGACATTTCATTCAGCTGAGCCATAATGAGATTTAATGAATCATATTAAAAACAACTTGGTGGTTTTGTATCTTCAGACGCTTGGGAACTTTGGTTCTCTGTTCTTGCAGAGTTCATAGTTCAGTCATTTGCTTTTGTGCTCCTTCTTTCTTATCCCTCTGGGAACTCTCTTAACGGGATCCTCTGTGGACTTTTCAACATGGATGTGAATTAAACTATTCATCAGACTTTGGAAATTTGGCTTTTGAGCAGGTTTATTTGCAGATGATAAAGTCAAGAAATACAATTTGTTCATCGAGCAATGAAGAGTCCGAAGCCTGGCCACAAATCTGATTTTAATACATTGTGGACGAATGAAGAGTCACCTGAAACTAAATCTACCAATTGCCATTCAGTGGACAATGGATCTTGTGGTGATGAAAAGTGACTTATTATGTTCAACGAAGATCTCTTATAGATTTAACACCAAAGAAACAAAGAATTCCTGGATTTTGGGATGTTCTTTGGGAGGAGAGAACCAAGGAAACTACTGGAAGATACTATAATCTTCAAACACTTCTTCATTAGCTCACTTTCAGGGTTTCTGATATAAACATCTGTGGGGTTGTTTGTTTGAGTGTCTGGGTGGGGCACAGTGGAGCACATTTGTTCACCTCTTATCTTCGGTTTATATTTGGACTTTTCATATTTTTCCAAAGGCCAAAGTGCCTCATCATATCTCAGGAGAACACTAAGTGCAAAACCCACAATCTTTTGCACTTAAACACAGATTCTTAATTGCTGAGCACTGAGACAGCCAAAGATGGCCCACCCCTGCTGTTAAGGCACACCTGTTGCTTAAAAGAACAAGTCAAGGCAAAAGGTTCAAGAAATGTTTCTCAGATTTTGGAAGAAGGAAGATCTCTTGTAGTCAAGTCTCTTGTAGATCACGTTTATCTCTTGTAGATCTCTTGTCATATCTGCAGAGAGCAAGGATTCCAGGATGGCTCTTAATGTCCTTGGATGTCTTTGGATAATATTCTTGGAATATTATCAGTATGAATGGATCGTTTGTTACTGAAAAGGCCCATTTGTAAAAATATGCATTTCCCGCAAATAACATTTATAATGGCACTAATGGGGTACTTCTATAAAGAAATATTTTCTCCAAGGATCTTACAACGAAGCTGGCGTAACTTATTGCCTTACTCTTTCTCACAGCATCAGCATCTCCCTGTTTTGTGAAGAAGCTGAGCAACATGTCTATCCCAATGAGCCATAAACTACGACTTGAATGCACATTCAGCGGAGCCCAAAAAATGTTCGTTACATGGTACAAAGATGGAAAGCAACTTTATGCTTCTTATAGATACAACACCAAAGTAACTAAGGACTCCTGCATTTTGGAATGTCTCCATGAATGTACCAAAGAAACCACTGGAAGATACTCGTGCGAAATTTCAAATGCTTACGGAAGAGATATTTGTCATGCTGAAGTGATTGCTGTCACAGGTTTGTGAGCACGTCTCTCCAATTCTGGAAACTCTGGAAATAACATATGTATAAACCGATACATATGTATAGCTCAATACATATGTAGAAAATAATGTGTTCTGCATGCCCAGCATGGTCAGAACATTATTTCGTTGGTGCTTGTTATTATATATCTAAACAGTTTACCGTTGTTCTTCTCAGAACCTGCTCGCTTTGAAGCAAGACTTCGGGACATCAGTATCCCCATGAGCAAAAAACTAAGGCTTGAATGCAAATTCTATGGTGCTCCAAAAATTTTTGTCACATGGTACAAGGATGGCAAACAGGTTTATGCCTCTTATAGATACAATACAAAGGTCACCAAGAACTCTTGCATCCTAGAGTGTCTCCATGACACTTCCCATGAAACCACTGGCAGTTACTCCTGTGAAGTTTCAAACGCTTATGGGAGAGCTATTTGTCATGCTCAAGTGACAGCTGTGACAGGTTGGTATATTACAAATATGACAATTATCTGGTCATGCTCACTGATATACTGTTCCGGCATTAGGAATTTTGTAAAATATGAGGCACTAGATTGTTAAACACATTTAAAAGTGAGCATTCTACCCAAATTCTATGGATTTGCAAGGAAGTATCACTGGTTTATTAACTGGTCCAATGCTGTTTCTTCAGAACCTGCCCGTTTTGTGAGAAAACTGGAGTACACAATTGTTCCAATGAGCCAGAAACTAAGGCTCGAGTGCGCATTTAAGGGAGCCCAGAAAATATTTGTGACCTGGTACAAGGATGGGAAGCAAGTTTACGCTTCTTATAGATACAACACCAAAGTAACAAGGGATTCCTGTGTCCTGGAGTGTTTACATGAGACAAGATCAGAAACAACTGGGCAATATTCATGTCAAGTATCAAATGCTCATGGATTCGACATCTGTCATGCTGACGTGATAGCAGTGACAGGTTCGTAATCTACTGGATCTTGGAAATTCACTTTATTATAGTTATCCTTAATTGTTCATTCCAGCATGTCCTTTGATATAAGAAGCAGCTAAGATTATATTAGCATTCATGTAATTGGTTTGACAATCTTCCTCCCAGAGCCTGCCCGTTTTGAGAAGAAGCTAAAGGATATTGCCTTCCCACTGAGCAGCAAACTAAGACTTGAGTGCACATTCAAAGGAGCCCCAAAATTATTTGTCACCTGGTACAAGAACGGAAAACAACTCTATGCTTCCTACAGATACAATACAAAAGTAACAAGAAATTCTTGCATTCTTGAGTGCCTGCAAGAATGCAATCGGGACACACCTGGAACATACTCTTGTGAAGTTATGAATGCTCACGGAAGCGATATTTGTCATGCTCAAGTGACTACAACAACAGGTGCGTATATAAGGATGAGCTCTGGATATTATTATTTGCTGTAGTGGAGAAGGACTGTGGAGAAGTAGCAGTCATTTTTTATTTATTTTAATGGCGGTGTTTCCCCCAGATTCTCCTCAAATTGTGAAGAAGTTTAAAGGTTCCATCATCCCTTATGGTCAGAAACTTCTGCTGGAGTGCACCTTCACTGGAGCTCAGAAAATCTTTGTCACTTGGTATAAGGATGGCAAACAGGTCTATGCATCTTATAGACACAACACTAGAGTCACTGAAGATACCTGTATTTTGGAATGTTTACATGGGAGCACCAGAGAAACCACTGGAAGATACTCTTGTGAAGTGTCTA
This sequence comes from Brachypetersius altus, assembly GCA_037974465.1. Taxonomy (NCBI): domain Eukaryota; kingdom Metazoa; phylum Chordata; class Actinopteri; order Characiformes; family Alestidae; genus Brachypetersius; species Brachypetersius altus. The sequence continues at coordinate 689,795 of JBBPDB010000002.1, read as the reverse complement.
ACTCATATGGAAGTGCAATCTGTGATGCTCAAGTGACAGTTATTACAGGTTTGTAAGCCACTACATTGAGGACATATTCTTACCCTCCATTAAAAGACAGTTATTTAATATATCTTTAAACAATTGTCTTTTAGCTATTTATAAACAGCACTTAACCTCATATCTTTTAAGATTATTTTAAGCCGGTTACTAGGGAAAATAATATTAATAAAACTAATTTGATATTTCATTCAGAACCTGCCTGCTTTGTGAAGAGGCTCATGGACACCTCAGTTCCTAAGAACAGCAAATTGCGACTTGAGTGCACATTTACAGGGGTGCCACAGATCTTTGTTACCTGGTACAAAGATGGAAAGCAGCTGTATGCCTCATACAGATACAACACAAAAGTTACTAAGAACTCCTGCATCTTGGAGTGCCTCCATGAATGCAATGCGGATACTGCAGGAAGATATTCTTGTGAAGTCTCAAATTCCTTTGGAAATGATATCTGCCATGCTCAAGTGACTACAGTGGCTGGTTAGTGTGAACACCTTTGGAGTTTTGCTGCTATTGCATTAGCTCAGTTGTTTCCTACTTTAAAGTGATTTTATGTTATTCCACTGGTATCATCAAGTCTCACAATAATCTGCATTTTGCTAGCATAGCATATAAAACTGACACATTACCCATCTTCTCAGATACTCCCCGCTTTGTGAAAACGCTGAGAGACATTTCCATCCCAATGAGCCAAAAACTGAGACTGGAGTGCTCATTCACTGGAGCCCCGAAACTGTTCGTCACCTGGTACAAAGACGGCAAACAGATCTACGCTTCTTACAGATACAACACTAAAATGATCGACAACTCGTGCATCCTGGAATGTTTACATGAGGGCACCAAAGATACCACTGGCAGTTACTCCTGTGAAGTCTCAAATGCTTATGGGAGAGCTATTTGTCATGCTCAAGTGACAGCTGTGACAGGTTGGTATATTACAAAGTAATGTGACAATTATCTGGTCATGCTCACTGATATACTGTTCCGGCTTTAGGACTTTAGTAAAATATGAGGCACTAGAATGTTAAACAATAACCAAAGGAACGCTCAAATTTAAACGTGAGCATTCTACTCAAATTCAATGGATTTGCAAGGAAGTATCACTGGTTTATTAACTGGTCCAATGCTGTTTTTTCAGAGCCTGCCCATTTTGTGAGAAAACTGGAGTACACAATTGTTCCAATGAGCCAGAAACTAAGGCTCGAGTGCGCATTTAAGGGAGCCCAGAAAATATTTGTGACCTGGTACAAGGATGGGAAGCAAGTTTACGCTTCTTATAGATACAACACCAAAGTAACAAGGGATTCCTGTGTCCTGGAGTGTTTACATGAGACAAGATCAGAAACAACTGGGCAATATTCATGTCAAGTATCAAATGCTCATGGATTCGACATCTGTCATGCTGACGTGATAGCAGTGACAGGTTCGTAATCTACTGGATCTTGGAAATTCACTTTATTATAGTTATCCTTAATTGTTCATTCCAGCATGTCCTTTGATATAAGAAGCAGCTAAGATTATATTAGCATTCATGTAATTGGTTTGACAATCTTCCTCCCAGAGCCTGCCCGTTTTGAGAAGAAGCTAAAGGATATTGCCTTCCCACTGAGCAGCAAACTAAGACTTGAGTGCACATTCAAAGGAGCCCCAAAATTATTTGTCACCTGGTACAAGAACGGAAAACAACTCTATGCTTCCTACAGATACAATACAAAAGTAACAAGAAATTCTTGCATTCTTGAGTGCCTGCAAGAATGCAATCGGGACACACCTGGAACATACTCTTGTGAAGTTATGAATGCTCACGGAAGCGATATTTGTCATGCTCAAGTGACTACAACAACAGGTGCGTATATAAGGATGAGCTCTGGATATTATTATTTGCTGTAGTGGAGAAGGACTGTGGAGAAGTAGCAGTCATTTTTTATTTATTTTAATGGCGGTGTTTCCCCCAGATTCTCCTCAAATTGTGAAGAAGTTTAAAGGTTCCATCATCCCTTATGGTCAGAAACTTCTGCTGGAGTGCACCTTCACTGGAGCTCAGAAAATCTTTGTCACTTGGTATAAGGATGGCAAACAGGTCTATGCATCTTATAGACACAACACTAGAGTCACTGAAGATACCTGTATTTTGGAATGTTTACATGGGAGCACCAGAGAAACCACTGGAAGATACTCTTGTGAAGTGTCTAACTCATATGGAAGTGCAATCTGTGATGCTCAAGTGACAGTTATTACAGGTTTGTAAGCCACTACATTGAGGACATATTCTTACCCTCCATTAAAAGACAGTTATTTAATATATCTTTAAACAATTGTCTTTTAGCTATTTATAAACAGCACTTAACCTCATATCTTTTAAGATTATTTTAAGCCGGTTACTAGGGAAAATAATATTAATAAAACTAATTTGATATTTCATTCAGAACCTGCCTGCTTTGTGAAGAGGCTCATGGACACCTCAGTTCCTAAGAACAGCAAATTGCGACTTGAGTGCACATTTACAGGGGTGCCACAGATCTTTGTTACCTGGTACAAAGATGGAAAGCAGCTGTATGCCTCATACAGATACAACACAAAAGTTACTAAGAACTCCTGCATCTTGGAGTGCCTCCATGAATGCAATGCGGATACTGCAGGAAGATATTCTTGTGAAGTCTCCAATTTCTTTGGAAAAGATATCTGCCATGCTCAAGTGACTACAGTGGCTGGTTAGTGTGAACACCTGCTATTGCATTAGCGCAACTGTTTCCTACTTTAAACCGAGTTATTCCACCGGTATCATCAAATATCACAATAATCTGCATTTTGCTAGCATAGCCAATTAAACTGACACATTACCCATCTTCTCAGATACTCCCCGCTTTGTGAGAATGCTGAAAGACTTTTCCATCCCAATGAGCCAAAAACTGAGACTGGAGTGCTCATTCACTGGAGCCCCGAAACTGTTCGTCAACTGGTACAAAGACGGCAAACAGATCTACGCTTCTTACAGATACAACACGAAAATGACAGACAACCTGTGTATCCTGGAATGTTTACATGAGTGCACCAAAGATACCGCTGGAAAGTACTCCTGTGAAGTCTCAAATGCTTATGGAAGAGATATTTGTCATGCAAAAGTGACCACAGTCACAGGTTTGTAAGCCTGGCATGTAATCATTGTTTTTAAATACCTATTGTGGATATTAGTGATTAGCATGCTGTAGAAGCACATATCTACGATACAGATCATCAGGACAAGGCTAAAGTATTTCAATTCTCTTTCTCTCAGAACCTGCCCGCTTTGTAAAGAAGTTGACCGATTTCTCTATACCAATGAGCAAAAAATTAAGGCTGGAATGCTCATTCACTGGAGCTCCAAAAATGTTTATTACTTGGTACAAGGATGGCAAGCAACTCTACGCATCTTATAGATACAATACCAAAGTCACATCTGACTCATGTGTATTGGAGTGTCTCCATGAATCCAACAAAGAAACCACTGGAAAATACTCTTGTGAGGTTTCAAATGCATATGGATCCGATATCTGCCATTGTCAAGTGACTGCAGTTACAGGTTTGTAAATTGCACATGACTCAGGAAGATGCTTGATTGTGTTTTGGGAAATGTCACCTTCCATGTCATGCCCTTGTAAAGTCTTGAATCTGTGTACCTTTACAAGTGAGCAAGTTGATATTGCAGGGTTGGACAGCATGGTGCTTGAGATGATATTCCTTGCTGTTGTTCCATGGTGTTTTGGCGCTATGCGATTATTGGCAGTTGTTGCATGAGTTTGGAAGGCATTGGTCAAGGTCACACTGTCCTCACCAACGTTTCAGTTCTACGGGGATAGCAGGCATGCTATGCTTTTTTTTATTTGTGTTATTTGTGTTTTTTATGGACATGTTTGGATTGACATGGCTCCATTTGTCTTCTTGTCTGCACGCTTTTGAAGAGCTTGAGATGTTTGCGCTTCTACAATTTCCTACACAGAAAATGGAAGTTGAGTGGTTTGGTCTGGCATGTGGTTCAGGGTGTGCTTTTTGCTCATTTTACAGGATCTGCATCTTAAAATCCAACGTAGGGCTGAGGAGGGAAAATTCTTGAGTCAGATTGTATGGATGGAGGATGGTTACTTCTGTAGATACTGGGGATGTGCACAGGTACTGAAGTACTTGTTATATCCTTTGAAATCATTTCCATTAAGTCACTATTTATTATTCATCTTCAATCCGTACTGTCTGATTCCAGAATTTTCCCATCTCAGTGTCCCTTTGGATGTCAACAAGGTGGTGAAATGAGCATATGGCGTGTTTACCTGGTGGTTATCGTTTTGACGAAAGTGATTTAATGATTGTGCTGTCCCTCTTAGAACCTGCTCGCTTTGTGAAGAAGTTGAAGGACACAGTTTTCCCAATAAGCAACAGACTGAGGCTTGAGTGTACTTTCACGGGAGCTCCAAAGTTGTTTGTAACATGGTACAAAGAAGGAAAGCAGCTGTATGCATCATACAGGTATAACACAAGAATGACAGAGAATTCCTGCATCTTGGAATGCCTTCATGAGTGTAACAAAGACACTCCGGGAAAATACTCTTGTGAAGTATCGAACTCCTTTGGAACTGATATCTGTCACGCCAATGTGACAACAGTGACAGGTTTGTATCACTTTGGATTCTTCACATTATTTATAGAACTAAATTTTTTCCCAATAATTTGATATTGCCACCGTGTTTAGCATGGAGAGAATTATATTGAGGATGGCAACGTTTTATTTCCCCCCTAAATTATTCAAACACTATTATCGATTTTTTTGTTCCTCTCAGAACCTGCCCGGTTTGAGCAAAGGCTTAAGGACATGAAAATTGCGATGAGCAAGAAACTGAAGCTTGAGTGTACATTCACTGGTGCTCCAAAACTATTTGTCACGTGGTACAAGGATGGCAAACAGATATTTGCCTCTTATAGATACAACACAAGAGTTGTTGGAAACTCCTGCTCTATAGAATGTCTACATGAGTGCACTAAGGACACTGCAGGAAAATACTCTTGTGAAGTGTCAAACTCCTATGGAACCGACATCTGTCATGCTCAAGTGACTTTAGTTTCTGGTTAGTACAACATTCTGGACTTCTGGATATTCTTATTCTTCTATTAATGGCTAACTCTAATACTAATGCTACTACATGTAGATAATGCTAAAGCTAGTCCTAAAGCTAATATCGAACACCTTGTTGAAGAGCAATGATTAGTTCGTCCCAGCACCATGACAGTTAAGTGATTCCTTTAATGTTGTTCCTCTCAGGACCTGCTCGATTTGTGAAGAGGTTGTCCAACCAGGTCCTCCAGGAGGGCCAAAAATTGAGGCTTGAATGCTCATTCACTGGAATGGAAAAATTGTTTGTCACATGGTATAAGGACGGCAAACAGATCTATGCCTCTTACAGATACAACACCAAAGTTATTGGAAATACTTGTATCTTGGAATCTCTTCACAAGTGTGATGTAGACACTGCTGGAAGATACACTTGTGAAGTTACAAACGATGATGGAAGTGATATCTGCCATGCACAGGTCACTTTATCGGCAGGTCAGTAAAATGCAGTAAAATCGTTCAAAGGACTGCATGCACCAATTTTGGGCCATTCCGGTGTTTCCTGTCTTGCTCTTTGACCGAATGCCTTCGATCTTTCATGAGAAAAGGACTAGCATTCAAGACAGGACACCACTTTACTAAGTACTCAAACCAGTAAAGGAGACCTGAATTTTATGTCTGTACTGAAGGACTGCTTCCTATGGATATAGCCAGGCTTAAACGTAGCAAACCAAATTAGTCATCAACTCCTGAATGCAAATAGACATGCTGTGTATACTTGCTTTGCACCAAATATACTTACTTTGCATACAGCTGCTTCTTTTATTTTTGCACTTCATGGTTTGCTCTGTTTACAAAAGAACTGGTACATTTAAAGAGTGTGCTTATATTTGATAGGATGCTTTTCTCACAATTGTAACACTGAGCACAAGAGTGGAGCCAGTGGGCCACTAAAAATACCAATAAAGCTTTCTAGTTAAAGGATGGCAATAATATCCATACAGGGGGAAGCTATTACCTATATCTTGTTTGGACAGTAGCCAATGTCAGGCTGTTTTGAAGGCAGACAGGGTAGACTCAGGGCTGTGTTCCTGTCATGATAATAATGAGATCAGACATGTGTTCCTCTTGGATCTTTCTGAAACATTTTACATTTTCCACTCATTGCATGAATGTATAAATTACTGTGTGTGTGTGGGAACTAATCTTAACATATGTTTTGTTTTCAGATCGGAAGATTCCACCAAGCTTCACTAAAAAGCCCTCTGAACGCATAGAGGACTCTACGGGTAAAGTGGTTAAGCTTGAGGCACGTGTATCTGGATCACAGCCACTGGCTGTCACCTGGTACAAAGGTGACCAGGAAATCTTTAGCTCTAACAACTGTGAAGTGACCTTCAAGAGCAACGTGGCTGTGCTGTGTATTAAGGCATCCAAAGCTTCAGACAGTGGCGCATACACTTGCAGAGCCACTAATGAAGCTGGTACTGCCTCCTGCCAGGCTGTGATCAACATTACAGGTATTGAATTTAATACTCAGGTTTTTCCAACAGTCTTTTAGTTTTTTTATCCCTTCATGCAGCTGGTGGCCTAGTGACAAGGGAATTGCCCCTGCAATCACGCAGGGGCAATTCCCTTGCCACTAGCAGTACCTCAGTGCTGCTAGTGGCACCACTGAGGTACCCTTGAGCAGGGAACCGTCCCTGCACACTTCTTCACTTGGTGAATGGGTTAATTTCAGAGAAAGAATTTCACACTGTTGTGCTACTGTATGATGTTCAATTATTAAAAACTCTCAGGATTGTTCAAAAATGTCCTCAGGATGTTCTATTTTGTTCTTGTTGCTTCTGTTTCATAAAATGTGTGCTGTGATCAGTTTGCATCAGTTTGCAGGCACACTGCATCTTCACTTTGTCCCATTTCTGAGCAATAAACAACATAATGGTGGAGTAAAAAGTAGGGTGCTTTGGCTACATAGAGAGAAGTAAAAAGTAAAGTCAAAACTTGTAAGATACATAAGTACTTTGTTACTGTAGGTCTTCGGGGACTGCATTGGTAAGTCCTTTTTAGTCTGACTGCCTTTTTTTTTTTTTGACATCTAGAACAACAAAAGCCACCAACCTTTGATACCACCCTTGAGCCTTTGACAGTGAACGATGGCGAGAGACTTAAGCTTAGCTGCAAGATCCGAGGCGCTCCTCCTCTGAAAGTTCAGTGGATGAAGGACAGAAGGGATGTGATGCCTTCTGCCAACACCAAGATCACATTTATAGATGGTACTGCGACACTGAATATCGACAAGGCATCTTTAACCGATGCAGGAGATTACCTGTGCAAGGCAACCAACAATGCTGGTAGCAATTTCTCCAAGACCAAGGTCACTGTCAAAGGTATGATGCCACTCTTGGAATGTGGATAATGAACGTGATCATTGCTCATATTCCTTTCTTTCATGGTTTTAAGTCTTAAATCTTGCAAGATGCTGCTGAAATGTATAATTTAATATGTTTAATGTCCATTCATGACCTAAAAACATCACTTGTGTCATACAAGAACTTACCTGCAATGCTCTTATAATCTTATAATTTATGACGACATATTTCTTTTATTCCCAACCGGTTTCGTGCAATAGCCGTTAGAGTGAGGGTGAGGGCGCCTCTTGTTACTGCATATACTTTTTTTTATCAAAGACAGATTGATCACTTGTTTGCCTTCTGGTTTCATGATGTTCTCTTTCTGGTTTGTGATGTTCTTTTGAAGAAGAAACACAGTTCAGTTTTTGGAACATATTTCTGTAAGACAGTTAGAGATTACTCAAAGCTACTGTCCATATGGAGTTTCATCTCTTGCTAGTTGAGTTTGAAGAATTGTAAAGTATTTCATGACGGTTCTTTGGAACTGCGATTCAAATCAATAATTTAAGTCTCTTCATCCATTCATGCTCTTTGCTCTTCGACTGCTGGTTTCATTTAGCAAAAGCAGGAGCAGCTCCTGCGCCAGCTCAGGCCACCCCTGCAGTGCCTGTGGCAGTTAAGAAACTGGACAACTTGTTCTTCATTGATGAACCAAAGAGTGCTCGTGTCACTGAGAGTAAGTGATTGTTCACCAGAAGCTGTGACATTTGTGAAGGTGTGATGTTATGAAGTTGATATTTAATTCTGAGCTAAATTATGGAGTCCTCTAATATTCTTGCAGAGGGCACTGCTACCTTCATTGCCAAGGTTGGTGGTGATCCCATTCCTAACGTCAAGTGGATGAAGGGCAAGTGGAGGCAGATGACCCATGGTGGTCGTGTCAGTATTGAGCAGAGTGGCCAAGAGGCCAAGCTGGAGATCAGAGAAGTGACTAAATCTGACTCTGGCCAGTATACATGTATAGCATCTAACAAACATGGGAAAATTGAGTGCAGCACTGACCTTAATATTGCCGAGAAGCAAGAAGCTGCACCTGAAATGGTGAAACTGAAGAAGTGAGTTTATTTCACAGCATTATTTCACAAATGAATTATGAAGTATATCTTTTTGGTTAAAAAAGAAAACACCTTAATGACATTTGGCTGTCTTTTGTCATGTTCAGGACCCCTTCAAAACAAAAAAGTCCAAAGGAAGACAAAGACATTGACATAGTTGAGTTGTTAAGAAACGTAGATCCAAAAGAATACGAGAAGTACGCTCGTATGTACGGCATCACAGACTACCGCGGCCTTCTTCAGGCCATCGAGCAGCTGAAGAAGGAGAGGGGTGAAGAAGTTGCAAGACCGGTAGATTTACCTCTCTTTTTTGATATTTTGTTTTCTGACAGCATAATTGGGTATGAATCACCATTCATGTAATACTTAATGCTCTTTTTTGAATCAGGAACGAGAGTCTGACGAAGATTTGGCTAGGCTCGTGTCTGATTTGCAGAGGAGAATGGAGCACACTGAAGTATGATTCTTTTTTGAAAAGCAGCAGCAACAACATCTAGAAAAACCACCTCTTGTAGGTCTTGCTTTGATGAGCTTTACTGATGGAACATGTGCACTTATTTTCTTTTTTCAGCCTGTTACCCTGCTTAGTGACATCAAAGACCAAACAACTCAAGTTGATAAAGAGGCAGTGTTTGAGTGTAAAATTAAGATCAACTACCCCGAAATCACTCTATCTTGGTACAAAGACACACAGAAGCTCGAAACCAGTAATAAATATGAAGTTAAAATAACGGGTGACCACCACTTCTTGAAGATCAAGAACTGTCAGAAGAGTGACCAGGGAAATTACCGTATCGTCTGTGGCCCACACATCTCCAGTGCCAAACTGTCAGTGTTGGGTAAGTCCTCTCTCCGGTACTTGTTTTGCATTCTGTTTACAGTTTTTGAAGTGTACTGAGGCTAATTGACCACGTCTCCTGCAGAGAGTGATGAGTATAAGCAGAAGGCTTTACCTGGTAAGGAGGCAAAGCTGCCGATGGTGCAGTGCTCTCTAATACACAAATGCATCGGACCTACACTTTGCAAAGCTGCTTTGTGACAACTTGGTTGTAAAAAGCGCTATATAAATAAAATTTAACTGAATTGAATTTCATTAAAAACATGTCTTTGTAGACGCACACGTTTCACGTGGCTATCACTAACCTCTTCGCTCTGATCTTGTCTTTTCACTAATAAACCCTTTCCTTCCTTGCATTTTCTTAATGCTCTTGAATTGCTTGCCCCTAGTGGCCCTACTCTTGTTCATTACAAATTGGTAGGTGAACAGTTTATGTTCTTGAATAGTTTGTCTTCACTCAGCTTAATCTTGGAGTGTGTAATATATGACATTTATATATTTTAAGCTGATTGTTCAAATCATGTCTTATTTGTAGACCATCAAATTCAATTCACCAAACGCATCCAAAACATTATGGTGAAGGAACGTCAGACCGCTACGTTTGAGTGTGAGCTGTCCTTTGACAATGCCGTGGTCACATGGTATAAGGACTCTTGGGAGCTTAAAGAGAGTCCAAAATATTCCTTCAGATGTGAGGGACGACGTCACTTTATGGTCATCCGTAATGTAACGTCTGAGGACGAAGGTTTGTAGACTATAACATCTTGAAGGTGCTTCTATTTCAGTTTGCTTTTTAAATGAAAGGCCTTTAGTCACCTTCACTAATAATCTTTTAGGCGTGTACTCAGTGATTGCGCGTTTGGAGCCTATTGGTGAAGCTACAAGTACAGCTGAGCTTTATCTATCAGGAAAAGGTATCAGTTATGAAATAGTAGAATGGCTTTGAAATGAGTTACATTTATTGGGTATGTTTACTGTATCCCAGTAGTGACATTTTACCTCCTTTCACAGAATTTGATCTAGGAACAGTGTCCTATGGTGAGTATTATGTAATTGAGATCCCCAAAACCTATTAGACCAGTTTGATTAGTTATTCCTATATAAGTATATTTAATAAACTTTATATTTAAACATATATTTAAACAACTTATAGCAAATGAAATAATTAACAGAATATGTACTCTCTATATGTGTAGATGTCCCTGACACAACAATACAAGTACCTGATTTGTCATCTGTTATTAGTCTAAAAGGTAAGACTAGAAAAAATGTCATTAAGAAATATTAAACAATAATTTACCAAATCATGCAGGTGTAATATTAATAACTTTTTCAAACCTTTCCTATTCAAAAGAAGAACCATCTGAATATTATTATGAAGGAAAGAGTGAAGTGTCAGGTACTGTCTCTACTGTTACTTTGCCTGTAACCAACTTCACAGTTTTCTACCATTTCTAAGCTTTTCATCTCATCTCCATCAACAAATCATGTTTTGTCTCATATTAACCCCCCAGTGCCCTATAACTGTGATGACAACACGCATCCTTTTTATTTCCATACATCAGTGCCTAATTTGTTCGAGGTTATGTCACCTATAACCACGTTTAAAAATCACACTGAGGACATTTTCTTCTAATTAATTAACCAAAATTAGGCTTGACTTAAAAACTCATAACTGTTCAATTCTGATTATAAGAATGAGAAAAAATCTGAAATGATTAAGCTAAACAGCACATTTAACCATTGTGCACAAATCTGGTAATGTAATGAAGTGTGCTTCACGTTATTTTTCTTTATTAATGTTGATTTCGTTGTTTCTTTTTTTTCCATTCTTGCCTAATTATTTTGGCGCTATTTTGGTGCACCAGAGTATGAGAGTTGGACAACCCAGGAGAAAAAAATAATTCATGAATTCTCAGCAGCAGAAGGTATACTGTGGCTAAAAGCTCATTAATAACTGAGAGCTCAGTGTTGGCTCGCTTTGTGTGAATGCTGTCTTTCATCTTCTCAACACGTCTTACTCTTGTATTTCCTCATCTCCCATTTTTGGTTGTGCTTGAATGTTTGTTTTCCTCCACTGACCAATAATCCAACATTTCACCCCATTTCTCCCCCCGTGTTTAATCCATAGGTGTTGTGCTGTGTGCCGAGTCCAACAGGATCTGTGAGAGGTTTGGTCTTACTTTGCATGTCTAAGTGTGTGTTTGTTTTCCATCAGAATTGAAGAAGCCTGTCGAAGAAATTGTTCCCAAAGTTGTGGCAGAAAAGACAGAAGAAAAGCCTAAAAGAGGTATAAAGAAAACACCTTGCTTGTGCCTGGCTGAGCTTATGGCTGTCAAACTGCTATTAACCTTTACAAATGCCAAGACTTAAAGCCATCTGCCAAGCCTCTTAAACTGTCTCTTAAACTATTGTGGCGTTTCTGAATGTGTGTTTGTGTGTGTATGTCCTTCCTGTCTGTATATCTGTGTGTATGTATAAATGTATATGCTTTTATTAACATTGTGCCACCATTTGTGTTTCTGCTTAATGGTTACCTTTGTGTCTTTATGTGTTTTTGCATTTCTTCTGTCTTTGCAAACATGCTTAATGTAAACTTGGTAGCAGAAGTTTAACAAAGAACATGTTTTTTAAGTACCTGAGGTTTCCACGAAACTAGAGGAAGCATTTGTCCCGGGACCTCCAAGTCCGCCTAAAGGTATTTGTGTCTTTGAGTCTCCCTTATTCATCTGTCTCAATGTTTTGATGTCTGTGTTTCTCAGAGTTGTTCAGTTTTCAATAAAATATTCTCTTTTTTCTATGTTTGTTCGTTTACATGTTTTCATGTGTAAGTTGATGTGATACAGTGCTTAATCACGTACTACCTGTAACTAAATTGTATTCTTATTGTGCTGATGATGTTTCTAAGAACCTGAAGTCAAGAAGCCTGTAGAGGAAATAGTTCCCTCAGTAAAGGTGGTCGAGACAAAAGGACAACCTTCGCCTAAAGGTACTGTCAAACGTGTTAAACATGTCTTAAGTGTAAAATTCTTTATATGTCTGTAAGTTTGAGAGTCCATGTGTTGTTTGTGTTGAAATGTCAACGCTGTCAAATGTGTTGTTCTGTATTAATTGTACAAGATCTTAAAACTGTATCTGTGTCTTGTAACAGTCTAAGTGCCCTCTTGTTTTAAAGTCTTGATAAAACGTATTGTTATCATTCTTATCAATTTATGTGTTCTGTCACTTAGCCCCATCTCTTAGACACTAATAGTTTTCTGTCCTGCCTGAAAATGTCTCAAAACCTGCAGCTCCTGTGGTGCCGGAGCCTAAACCACAGGTGCCGCCTGAGCGTAAAGAGGCACCAGTAGCTGTTCCCAAGCCAGAGACTAAACCAGAGCCTAAACCTGAGCCCAAACAAGAGCTAAAACCTGAGCCCAAACAAGAGCCAAAACCTGAGCCCAAACAGGAGCCAAAACCTGAGCCCAAGGTTACACCAAAGCCAGAGCTGAAATCTGAACCTCAGCCTGCAAAGAAACCAGAGGCTCCCCCAGTCAAAGGTATAGTATTTGAGAGATGTCTTTGTGCTGTTGCCTCATCGTTCTGTGCTTCTCTGTGATGGCCTGTGTGTCCGATATGCCCACTCTTTATTGTCAGTCCTGTCTCAAATGTTTGTGTGAGGTGAAATCTCGTCCTTGTGCCTCTCAAACTACACTTTTGTCTGTTTTTGTCGGTGAAATGTGTATGTCCATTTAGACTGTGATGTTTATTCTTTTTTCTGAATTTGAATGTTCTTTAAAAGAACCAGAGGTCTTCCAGAAGCCAGAGGCAGCATCGCAACCCACCATAACATCTAAAATGGAAGAGGTTTTAACCCCAAAACCGACTATGACTGCATCTGAAGGTATCTGTTTAAGTGCAATGACTGTAACATTGCAGTGGTTGTGGACATTTTGATACTGATGTGTCTTAAAACTTGTCTTTGATTTGATGTTTCCAAACAAACTCTTATCACCGTAAATGGTGCTCTTAAAATATGTGTTGTGTTTGTTTGTCTTGATTCTTGATTTCTTATCTTCAATCTTTGACTTTTTGCACTCAGCTGAGTGTTAGTCTGGTCACTCTCTGAGGTAGTCATTGGGTGTAACCACATTTATCTATTTCAAAGCTCCCAAAGTGGCGAAGACAACAGAAGCACTACAAATAGAGCAAGACAGAAAATCAGATCCACCAAGGGGGGCACCGTCTAAACAAGAACTGTCTGTATCAGTGGCTGACCCAACTAGAAAGCAAGAGTCTGCACCTGCGCCTGCAAGAAAAGAGGAAGTTGTACTTGTTTCCACGGAAGTGAAAACGGATAGACTGATTAAAATGGCAGAACTCACGCCAGCCTCTAAAAAGCTGGTAACAGAAGAACTGGCTAAAAAGTCAGAGTCTATCACTGTTCTTCAAGTTCAAAAAACAGAGCCAAGTAAAAAGCCTGAAGAAGTGCCAGCTGCAGAGGCAAGTAGAAAACCAGAACCAAAAATTGTTCCTCTGGCTCCCAAAGTTGAACCAGCTAGAAAGTCAGAGACAATAACCAGCACACTTGAGCAACCGAAAGCAAAACCTGAAGCAGTTCAGCCCAGAAAACCTGCAGAGAAAGGTATCATCATCACCAAAATGTTTAACAGATTGCTTTTGTGTTGCTAATTTGACCTCATTACTTGTAGGAGGTTTTATTTACAATTGTGCTATTGGTGTTTTATGTCTCTAGTCTGGGATTTGAAAGTTGAATCCCATGTCTGCATATTCTTGGAACTTGCATATTCTTGTTTGTTGTTGTTTGTATGTTGTCATTCATGTGGTCTGGTTTCATTTCTACTTTTACAAAGTGCTTGAAGTTAAACCCGCAGACGTGCCATCTAAGAAAATACCTGTGACTAAACCTCAAAAGGAGGTGGAAATGGCTCCTACCAGAGGTATGCTTGGTGGATCTTCAAGGCTTTCTTTATATTATCCATTTATGTACTTGGATTATCTGTCCTGTTTTCTGTTATCTGTCTTTCTTGTGTCTCATGGAACCAATGCAATACAACAAAATATATTTAAATGCACTTTGCAACAGACAGTATAACAACAGTAAGGTTGTGTGTTTAAGATATATTTCCAATGTAAACTACAGCATTGATCTGAATATCTCGCTTACTTGATTAAATATTGCATTTGTTTAATATGCTTCTGACAACAGCACTCAGTGATGTCTTAAAATTTCATCTCCAAAGACTTTGCAGCTTCAAAGAGAGTTGAACAATGTCAGCGTAAAATGGAAATATCAATGAAAACAGAGGAGATTTCAGTGACAATGGAAATGAGTTCAAGAAAAGAGATTTTTGAAAGAGAGGAAACCTTATACGAACCTGTAGAAACGGCATTAAAAGTGGTTGAAGTTAAACCCACACCAGTGCCATCTGAGAAAAAGCTGGTGATTGTACCTCAAAAGAAGACTGAGATTTCTTCTACCACAGGTATGCCTGGTTGATCTTGAGGGTTTCTCCTCATGGGTTTTTTAACTCTGCATTGTTTTGTTCAGGGAAGCATGGATAACAACATTCAAATATAAACATCTTGCAATTAATTAATTTACAGTGTGTTTTGAAAGCATATCAGTCAAGACCAGAAATGTGACTGCCACCCGGTCGAATCTTAAAATTCTTTCTTAATATTATAGCTCAGAATACAGAGGACTTATCCTGTAAAGTACAGAAAATTTCAGTGATGAAGGAAATGATTTCAAGAGAAGAAACCTTGCATAAAAGTAAGGGCATCCCATATCAGTCTGAGGAGACTTTGCTGAGAGTGGCTGAAGTTAAAACAACAGAAGCACTACTTGAGAAAACACCTGTAGCTAAACTTCAAAATGAAGCGCAAATGACTCTAGAAAGAGGTACGCTTGGTTGGTCTTAAGGGTTCGACATAGTAAAACATGTCGAAACACTGCTTTTCATACAAATAATCTGCACCACATTATTACTTTGGTGAACTGAGTAAGTTCACTCCAATTATGTAGAAATATCTTATGCATTTCCTTGCATTTCAAGGAATTCAGTATAGATAACAGTTGTTAAGTTTCCATATAGTAAATGCTTAAGATAAATAAACAATAAAAGATACGCTAATATAAGGAGTTAATACAATGTATTTACATAATATTAAAAGTAACAATGAATCCCTAAAATGTTGAAAATTCGGCAGAATGAAAAGTATTGGCCAAAAATATGCCCTAAATATTAATATATATATATATATATATATTAATTACTGTTTACTGATTCATCTTGCTTTTGTCTATTAATGTCTGTCTTGTTGAATGTGCTCCCTGTACCATGCCATGGTGCAACTGTAAACTCTTTCATCTTTAAAGACCGTGCATCTTCAAAGAGAGCTGAACTAATTCAGCCTGCGGTGGAAAGAACGGAGCAGATTTCTGTGATAGAAGAAGTGTTTAGAAGAGAAGAAATGTCATTCAAAACTGAAGATATCCCATATCAGCCTGAAGAGACTTTGCTGGAAGTGGCTGAAGTTAAACGTACAGAAGTGCCATCTGACAAAAAGTCTTTGGTTAAATCTCAAAACCAGTTAGAAGCTGTTGCTGCCAGAGGTATGTTTTCTGGAGGACATTTTTCAGATATAGTTACTCCAGATGTTTTACTTAATGCGTACAATATTAGGAACACACACACGCACACACACACACACACACACACACACACACACACACACACACACTCTAATTGGACAACAGCAAGTGGACTCCCAAACATATTCCAAAATCAATGCAAATAATATGGGATTAGTGCCCAAGCCTCCTCTCCTCAGAAAAGGCTTTCCAAAATTCTGAGGCTTGATGCGGGGACTTACTTCCCTTCAGCCTCCAGAGCATAGTGAACTACTTATCTTCAGTGATAAAGCCAGTCCGTGTTTCAGTATCCTAAAGGTGTTTGATGAGGTCAAGATCCACATCAAAACTTGGTAAACCACTTTTCTATGGACCTAACTTAGTACAAATATGAATTAACGGTCTTTCCTCAAAACGTTTCCACAAAGTGGAAGCCAAAATTTACATGCTCATTAAAATTGAGTGATGTTTGTTTCTCTGTTATCATTTCACAACAATTAAAGCTGACCATCAGCTCGAGTAGAAAACTGCCAGTGTTTGTCTACAAAGATTGCATGTAGGTATGGATTGAAAAGGCAGACCAACTAATTAGAAGGGTTGTCCACACATACACACACATATTTCTATTTTTATATAATACTTTTCAGTTACTCTAATGTTCCTCTGCTGTTGCTAGCTCCGAAGGGAATTGATCAAAATGTCCACAAAGTGGATATTTCTACTGAATCTAAAAAGGCAGAAGAGATGAAAGAGGTGTGTTCAAGAGAAGAGGTTGTATTTGAAAGTGATATTCGGGATCAGCACGCCAAGTCTTTGTCATTCCAAGCTAAAGAAGTTCATGCAGAAAAGAGAGAGGCTTATGATGAAAGACCAGTAGATTCCAATTTACTTCCAAGTCAAGAGATTATATCGAGGGAGCAGATGGATGAAGTCAAGACGGAACCATTTACTCAGGTGATGGATTCTGCAGATAAGGTGCCGACACCAAAGGATGAGCCGCCACAAGAGAAATACTCCAGCATTAAAGAAGAGAGGAAGAAAGAAACTTTGGAAAAGGATGTTGAGCCTAGATCTGTTTCTCTAGACAGTCAAACGACAAAGAAGCTGCAGAACCAACAAATATCACCACAAGCTGCTACTGAAGACAAAGTAATACAAAAAGACAAAGTCAGGAAAGAACCTAAGAAACAGAAAAAAGGTATTCAGGCAAAACTCTTCAAAATGCAGCTTAAATTGAATGTCTGCATTCTTTGTTTATTTTGTCCATTGTTTGTCTTGTCTTACAATGCTCGCCGACTAGGCAGCTGAAATTGTCTTCTTTATCTTTGTGTGACATCTTCATCCATGTGTCAATGTATGTATTTTTCTGATGTGTCTCCATTGGTTCTTTACTCTTGACTGTATAACAACTTTCGGTCATCCACCTCTTCTTTCAAAAGCAATACAAAGCTAAACATATTGCTGCTCTTATCCTTGAGTCTTTAGTACAATGTGAAGTTATGCAAATGTCATCAATAATGTCTTGACTGACAATGGCATGCTTGTATTTTAAGAACCAACTGTGGATAAGAGACCAACAGCTGAGGCACCGCAGCCAGCAGTGGTTCCACTTTCACAAAAAGTCTCTCCTCCACAAGGTAGAGTCTCTGCTGCTGTGTCTTCCTGTGTTTACAAATCTGTTCCCTGTCTTTGATACAATTGGATATCTTTGTCTTCTGTGGTGTCTTCTGTCTTTTTGTCTACTGAACTGTTCAGTTTCTGTCCGTTACTTTAGTCTGTTTGTTAGTTCTGTATTATTATATCTTCATATTTATGTTGTCCTTTGGTGTAAAACTCTTTCAACGCACAGTATTATCTTCTGATTGTATCAATGGCATGCTTTTGTCTAAAGAGCCAACTGTGGAGACGAAGCCAACACCTGAAGCACCAAAGCCAACAATCAAGCCGGTTGAACAAAAAGTCTCTCCTGCCCTAGGTAGTCTTCTGTGGTGTCTTCTGTCTTTTTCTGTACTGAACTGTTCAGTATATATATATATGCACAATGTTATCTCTTGATTGTGTCATTGGAATGCTTTTGTTTAAAGAGTCAACTGTGGAGAAGGCACCACCATCTGAGGCACCAAAGCCAGCAGTGGCACCAGTTGACCAAAAAGTGTCTCCTCCTCGAGGTAGATTCTCCAGCTGTGTGTCCCTACTGTTCTGTCCCTACTGACCTCTTCTCTATCTTTGTCGCTGTCCATCGTGTCTTATTTTGTGTGTATTTTCTCTGTGGAGTACACAGTGGCATGTCTTAATTGTGTGAATTGCATACTTATTTAAAGAGCCAGCTGTGGAGAAGAAGCCTATACACGAGGCACCAAAACTGACAGCCACCCCACTTGAGCAAAAAGTGTCTCCTCCTCAAGGTAGAGTCTTTTCTTATGTCTTCCATGTCCTCCTGTACTAATCTCTTCTTTCTCTCTAATCTCTTCTTTCTTTTTAATGTAACACTGTGAGCTTTGTCAGGTGTGTCTTATATGTCTTATGTTTTCCTTTTGTCTGTGCGTCTTTCCATGGGCATTTTCACTTCTTGACTGTAACAGTAGCATACTTTTGTTTAAAGAGCCAACTGTAGAGAAGAGAACACCTGAGGCACCAAAGCCAACAGTGGCACCACTTGAACAAAAAGTCTCTCCTTCTCGAGGTACGATCTCTGTCTCCATGTTGTCTGTGCATTCGTTATGATCTTTGTCGTCTTTATTGTTTTTGAACCATCTGTATGTGACTCACATCTTCACCTGTTCATTTTGTAATGACATCTTTAACGGTTCGTGTTTCCTTCTTTTTTGTCTATTCTGTACTGTTTAGTCTTTTCATTCCCCTTTTAAATTTGTGTTTTTGACAATGGCCTACTTTTATTCAAAGAGCCAACTATGAAGACGAAGCCCTCACCTGAGGCACCAAAGCCAACAGTCACACCAGTTGAACAAAAAGTTTCTCCCCCTGAAGGTAGAGTCTGTGTTACTTTGTCTTCTTAGCCTGAGTCACTGCTGTTCTTGTATTGTTTTTGTACTATGTCTGTATGTGTCACACGTCTTCACCTTTAAAGATCATTTATGTATTTATTTTCACTACCATACCGTATCTTATCATCTTGTCTGATTACGCTTGCACTGTATTTGTGCTTGAACTCTTGCACTGCATTTGTCCATCTTAAAACTAACACTTATTGGACATCTCTACTTGCTCAAATATGTTTGTTTGAATGGTCTACTTTCGATCTAGGGTTCATTACAGGTAATATGGCCTTAATCCACTAAAAACAGCGTACATTTTAAGGTGTAGACTTTGTAAGATAATGAATTACATTTGATTTCACATTTCCCAGATTACATTATGCTTATGCTCTTTCCTCTGTTTAATAAACCTTTAATCTTTGCAGACAAAGGACCAGTTCAAACCCCTGGACCTGTCCAGAAAGGTATGGTTGCCATTTTATTATTTTCTTTTATTATTTTATTCTTTTTTATTATGTTTCCATTATTGGATGTGTGTGTGCAATTGTCTGTTTTGTCAATCGTGTTTCTTTAAGTAACATTTCTCATTCATTTAAGAAAATGTATTGTTTTTGTGTGAACCTGGTCATGTTTGGCAAATGGATCTTTCACTACCAACCTATTGTGAAGTATTAGCATAGATATTTGTGAATAAAAATCAGAATTGATACCAATGTGTGTTGCACTTTGGCTGTCTTGTGATTGTTTGCTGTTCTTTCTGTGACATCATGATGTGTCATTTATTCAGAAATTCCTAGCAAAACACAGGCTTCTCTTAAACGGAAGACTAAGATTCACACTGAAGAGGAAGAAAAACTGGTAATGCCAGCCTTAACAGAAGTCACAAGAAGAACTAAAGATGAAAAAGCCGAGCATGGTGTTGCGTCTTTGACGCAGATCAGCAAAGTTCCACCTGAACCAAAATCATTAGAACCTGGACCAACTCTCCAGAAAATTGAAATTACCAGTAGTTTTGAAATAAAAGAGGCCACATATAAGAGTGTTATAAAAACAGAGAAAACACAGAGTGAGCAGGGAAAGAAACCTGAAGAATCTATGAAAGAAAAGCAGCAGAAAGAGACTGAGACTAAAGTTCCAGTGACAGACAAAAGCATGATGCTAAAAGATGGGGAACCCAAGACATCTGGCCTAAGTTTCAAAAAAGAATCTACAATGCCATTAACTGAGAAGGGACAAGAAACTGTGATGCTGAAACCAGTTATCAAACCTGTTAAATCAGATAGTCCTGTTCTAAAGAAAGATAAAAAAGATGATGGGATGAAAGATACCGCCGCTTTTCAGACACATGAGAGACTTCAGATGCAAGAAGTGACACCTGCAATCATAAATGGTGCAGAAGCCATCACAGCAAAACCTGTGGCTTCAGCAGCACAGGACACGACCTCAAAAGACCCAACAAAGCCATTAATGAAAGCAAAGAGAGTTCCAATGCAGGAGCAAGAGGAGGAAAAGGTACAACTAAAACCATTTCCAAAGGAAGTTAAAGCTGATGAAAAAGGTCCTCAGGCAGCAACTGATAAAGATATTACAGGTATAACATATCCTGATTCAACAGATCAGAAGCCTAACATAAAGTGGAAAGAATCAGAGAAAGACAAGAAGCCAGAAAAAGAGCTTGACAAGATCAAGAAACAGCAAGAGGAGCAAAAACCAGGTGCACGCATTCCCAGTCCAGTGAAGAAAACAGAGAAAAGTCCAAAAGAAGAAAAGGAATCCCTATTATTTAAGAAGCCTGGGTCTATTCCAAAGCAATCTGGAGAAAAAGAGGAGGTATTACTGAAACCTGTAGAAGTTGACAAAAAGCCTGTAGAGCACAAAAAGACTCCCTCACCAAAGGCTGAGAAACCTACAGAAGAGAAATCCAGTTCCACACCAGCAAGAAAAGCAGAGAAGAGTCCAAAGGAAGAAGATAAACAAACATCATTTAAAAAGACTGGTGTTCTGCCTGCTAAACAAGAGGAAAAATTGGAGGTAAAGCTAAAACCGATTGCCAAAAAGGAGGCGGAGCCAAAAAAATCACCTTCTCCAAAAACTGAATCCATTCTAATGGAAAGGAAGCCCAGTGTAAAAGAACCTAAAAAGTTATCACCTAAAGATTCAGTCGAGTCTGTTACTTTGAAAAAGGTCCCGAAGAAAATCTCCCCCCAAGACGACACATCTTTAAAACCTGAAAAAACAAAGTTGCCATTACTGAAGGAGTTGTCTCCTGGAGCTGTGGAGCTGGAAAGGATTCCAACTCAGCAAGAAGAAGAAGTGTTTGAGGAAGAAGATGAGAATGAAGAAGATGAGGAAGAAGAAGCATGGGGATGGGAGCTTGCTCCTCATGAAAGTTATGGATCAGAAGACTCATTGGAAGATGGAGCTGTGGAAACTCCAGGAGGCGTGGGTGATAAAAGAGGTGAGAGGGAAGCCAAGACCCTGCCACTGGTATCTGCCATCCCTCACCCACCAAAGTCATCGTAAATCATATACATCTAATTCAACTTCTTCTTAACAACTACATCTTCATTTCTCATGTGTGTGATGTTACTCAGTGTTGTCAGTTGTCTGTGTGTCTTTCATTTATATGTACACCCATTCGTCTATTTGTAATGCAGTGTCTTCATATGCGTTGTTTTTGTTGATCATTGTCCATCATTTTATGTTTGGTTGTCCATTTTTTATGGATCCAATGTTGGATCATTTTAATCTTCATCTTTTCATCATTCATTTCAGTAATCTTGCATCTTCTGTATGTATGAGTCTGTATGTATGAGTGTACGTATGCTGTATGGATGTCATTTAACTGACAGCTGTAATTTTTTGTTTACAAATCTACTGTAATATGTTACATAGATGGCAAACCAAAGGAAGAGCCAGCACCAGGCAGAGGCAGAGGACTTAAACGTAAGAACTTTATGGCATTGCGATTGATATATATGCCTTTAGATTACGTGGAAACGTATTTCAAAAGCACATGTTTTGTACTTAGTTTTAACTATTAAAATAACAACTGCCCCTTCCCTATTCCAGCAAGGCAAACTCCATCCCCTGGTGATGCTGGACGTGGAAGAGGAAGACCTGGAGGTGGTGGCGACAAACCTCCTGGAGACTCACCATTTGGTTTCCAGCTCAAGGCTGTTCCTCTGAAGTTCGTGAAGGAGCTGCAAAACATCGTGCTGCAAGAAGCTGAATCTATTGGTTCTTCTGCTGTATTTGAGTGCCAGATTTCCCCTTCTACAGCTATTACCACATGGATGAAAGATGGAAGCAACCTGAGGGAGAGTCCAAAGCACAAGTTCACCTCCGATGGCAAAGATCGTAAACTGGCCATCATTGATGTCCAGCTATCTGACACAGGAGAGTACACCTGTGTAGCCAAGCTTGGAAATAAGGAGAAGACTTCCATTGCCAGACTTATTGTAGAAGGTGAGCACTTTTACTTCTGACACATTGTGATTGTGTGATATGTTGAGTCAGCATCACTGTGTGATCCCTAAAACAAATTCTGTTAACCTAAACAGAGCTGCCTGTTAAGTTCACCAAGACTCTGGAGGAGGAGGCGTCTGTGATGAAGGGACAGCCCATGTACTTGACTTGTGAGTTGAGCAAAGACCGGCCAGTGGTGTGGAAGAAAAATGGCAAGGAGCTTGTGCAACTCCCTGGCAAGGTTCAGATCAATGTTATCGGACTGCAACAAGCTGTGACAATCCAGGATGCAAATGATGACGATGCCGGTGTTTATACATGCGAGTGTGAAAATCTCAAGACTGAAACAAAAGTGAAAGTTATTGGTAAGAAATATCTTCATTATCTTCAGCGCATCACAATAAACGCAAGACCTTCTGAATGATGCTTGTATACTTTGTATATTTTACAGAAATCGTAAGAGACTGGTTAGTGAAACCACTGAGAGACCAGCATGTGAAACCGAAGGCCACTGCTACTTTCAAGGGCGAGCTCTACAAGGACACTCCCAACTGGAAATGGTTCAAAGGAAATGAAGAAATTCCTAATGAACCTACAGACAAGACCGAAGTCAAGAAGGATGGAAAAGAAATGACTCTCACCATTAAGAATGCCCAACCAAATGATGCTGCCGAGTATGCCATTGAGGTTGAGGGCAAGCGTTATGCAGCGAAACTCACCCTTGGAGGTAGGCACCCTTGTTCTTTGAACTCTCTGTTGTGGTTCTTTTAAGGAGTCGATAGCAAATGTTCAACCTCCTTTGGTTCTATGTCCATTCAGAGCGTGAGGCACAGGTTCTGAAGCCTCTTGCTAGTGTGGAAGTGGTTGAGAAGAAGGAGGCCAACTTTGATACCGAAATCTCAGAGGATGATGTGCCTGGTGAATGGAAACTTAAAGGGCAGGTCCTAACAAGATCACCGGTAAGTCCTGTTTAAACGTGCAGATGCATAAAATGCTTTGTTGTATTTGTTGTGTTAGTGTTGTCACATGTTTCAGTCATATATGAAATTGTGGATATAATTTCTTTTTTTTTCTTCTTTTAAGACATGTGACATCAGAGCTGAGGGCACAAAGCGATTCCTTACTCTGAAAAATGTTCAGCTTGATCAAGCTGGTGAAGTTATATACCAAGCTCTGAATGCTGTGACAAGCGCTATGCTAACAGTCAAAGGTAAGCAAATGCTGAAGGTTTACTTTCGAGAAATGGTGACTGTTAAGATGCATTTAAATGCAGTTGATTGAAATACGTTACCCTAAGGACAATGTTATGTCACACCTCCCAGAGATGGAAATGGACTTCACTGTCCCGTTGAAGGACGTTTCAGTACCCGAGCGCAAACAAGCAAAATTCGAGTGTTCCATTACTAAGGAAATACCTAAAGTGATGTGGTTTAAGGGTTCTGATATTATAACATCTGGAAATAAATATGAACTCATTGATGATGGACAAAAACATATTTTGATTATAAATAGCTGTGAATTTGATGATGAGGGAGAATACACTATTGAGGTCATGGGTAAAACATCATCAGCAAAACTAACTGTAGAGGGTAAGTCGTGTTGTATCATTTTCCTGTTGGTTGCTAAAAGGTTTTATTATTTTTATAAATAAGTTATTTACTGTTAAAGTTGTTAAACCTCTGGTATGGTGGTGTCATTTTTGAGTCACATTCTATGTGTGGACCTGTTGTAAACTGGACTAACATTATAGGTATGAGGCTGAAGTTCACCTCAGAATTAAAGGACCTATCTGTGAAGGAAGGTCATATTGCCAGATTTGAGACTGAGGTCTCTCATGAAAATGTCTCGGTGGCATGGTACAAAAACGAGATCAAACTGCATCCAAGCAGAACAGTATTAATCCATTTCGAAGGATTAAGGCATGTATTAGAAATGAAGGAAGTCACACTAGATGATACCTGCCAAATAAAGGCAGTGGCAAAGGAAATCACAACCAAGGCTAAGCTGCTGGTTATAGGTAATTGTTTTTCTTCATATCCCTCTCTAACTTGCCTTTAGTTGGGCGAAAATACACTAACAATGAATAAAAGTTGGTCCCCATTGGTGAACATTATGGAATCAACTTGAAGCCACAAGCTTTAACTTCCCTACTTAACACACTTGGGTTTGACATTCCTCTCTTGTCCCTTAGCACTTTGGAAAAATGCTCAGTTGTGCTGTTTTTCTAATACTTCGTACCTTTGCAGAGGGTGATGCTCGCTTCACTGTCAAGTTGCAAGACTACACTGCAGTTGAGAAAGATGAGGTCACTCTTGACTGTGAGCTGAGCAAAGACGTTCCTGTGAAGTGGTTCCATAATGAGATTGAAATTAAAGCCTCCAAGGTGGTGTCCATGAGGTCAGAGGGTAAAAGAAGAATCCTGCACCTTAAGAAAATAGAGCAGAAAGACAAGGGAGCGTATGTGTGCGACTGTGGAACAGACAAAACATCAGCCAACATGAACATTGAAGGTGATCATTCAGCTTTTTCTGCATTAGGTTACTTTTTCATACAGGTAGTCCTAGTCCCAGCATTAGTGTATATAGCATCATGTATTTCATATTGAGTTTTTTTTTTTTATTGGATTTATTTAGACTATATTTTATATTCAGTCATAGCGTAAGCAATTCCCTCCTGGTTCAATAAAGTTTCCTGATTCTAATTCAGATTCTGCCTCTAAATACCACTTTTTCTCATCTACAGCTCGCGACATCAAGGTGGTCCGACCCATGTATGGCGTTGAGCTTTTTGATGGTGAAACTGCTCGCTTTGAAGTGGAGATCTCCGAAGACGATGTCCATGGCCAGTGGAAACTGAAGGGCGAAGTCCTGACGCCTTCACCAGTAAACATACATGCTCTTTCTGCTATGCAATTCTTAGAAGTTCTAGAAAAATCTTGTTTGCTCATATGTCATCCATTTTTTTCTTAACCAGGATGTTGAGATCATTGAGGATGGTGCAAAACACACTTTGACGCTGTACAACTGCAAAGTTGCCCAAACTGGAGAGGTGGTTTTCCAGGGAGCAAATGCAAAGTGTGCTGCAAACCTGAAAGTGAAAGGTAGTCTTCTTTGTTCCCCTGAAACTTCCTTACACAATGTATTACAATATGACGTCATGAACCTAAACGTGCAGATACCTTTAGGTTTGGGTTAATATTATAATATTATTGAATAATAATATTCTAATAATAAATTAAAAAATCATTTATGTGTTACAGAACTGCCAGTTAGCTTCCTGACATCCTTGGGTGACGTTCATGTGTATGAGAAAGACGAGGCCAGATTTGAATGTGAACTGTCAAGGGAGGTAAAGATCTTCCGTTGGCTGAAGGGATCTCAAGAGCTGAAGACCGACGAGAAATATGAAATCTCCTCTGAGGGAAAAAGGTACACTCTTGTCGTCAAACATGCAGCCTATGAGGATGAGGCTAAGTACATGTTTGAGGCTGAGGACAAGAGAAGTACTGCCAAGCTCATCATTCAAGGTAAAAATATGGACCTGATTACCGTACGTTGTCCAGGATGTGCATTTTAGCTTTTGTTTCAATTTGTGACTTCTCTCTTTTATTTAGGTATTCGTCTGGAGTTCGTCAGACCCATTAAGGATGTGACGGTGAAGGAGCGTGAGACGGCAGAGTTCAGCATTGAGCTCTCTCATGAGAAAATCCAGGTCACCTGGTACAAAAATGACGTGCGCCTCCATCCAAGCAAAGTTGTGCACATGTCTGAACAGGGCAAGATCCACACTCTGTCCATCAAGGAGGTGTCCATCGATGACACCTCACTCATTAAAGTAGAGGCTCTGGGGAAGACCTCTGAGGCCATGCTTAATGTGATTGGTAAATATATTTAATTGCCTGTGATGCATCATTCTCTGATAATAATGCTCGCTTTCCCCAGAAATTGTAAAATGCTTTGTTTTCTCACCTTTTCAGAGGGCGAAGCCTACTTCACCACCAAGCTGGAGAACTACACAGCCGTTGAGAAGGACGAGGTCGTGCTGATGTGTGAACTGAGCAAACCCTCCGCTAAGGTGAAATGGTTTAAAGATGGCACGGAAATCACTCCTTCCAAGAACATCCTCATCAAGGCTGATGGAAAGAAACGCATTCTGACGGTTAAGAAAGCGGAGAAGATCAACATTGGCGAATACGTCTGTGACTGTGGCTCCGATAAAACTGCTTCCAAGCTGAACATTGAAGGTACTTGCTTGTTGAATGTACTTTGTGGATTACATTAAGATAATATAACTCTCATTTATCTCCACAGAGGGGAAATTTAACTTGTTAAAGCAACAAAAATACACAAAATACAAAGATTAAAGTGAAAGGAGTAAGGCAGGAAGAAAAACATGAATTACAAAAAGGACATACATATACATACATAAATACATTACATTACATTCATTTCACAGATGCTTTTCTCCAAAGCAAGTAACAGTTTGTGGAAACACTCAAGTTTCAGGACAGTGTGAGAACCAGAGGAGAGTTCTACATGCTAAAACCTTAAAATAGTTCAAGAAGACATAGATGCTCACAGAATAGATGAGTCATCAGGATGTTTTCGAATATTATTTAACAGCATGTACACATTATATGACGTATAGAAGTATAGCCATTTATTATTAATTATTCATTACCTTAACCTTATTGTCTTCTTCCATTTTGTCTCTGCAGAGCGTGATATCAAGGTTGTCCGTCCGCTGTACAGCGTGGAGGTCACAGAGACCGAGACTGCTCGATTTGAGACTGAGATCTCTGAGGAGGATGTGCATGGTCACTGGAAACTGAAAGGAGAGGCTCTGCATCAGTCTGCTGTAAGCATTACATCACAAATAAAATACAAATCCTCATAAAACCTTACTCTTAGTAATTACCCCTCTCTCTGCTTTTAGGACTGTGAGATTAAGGAAGAAGGCAACAAACACATTCTGATTCTTTACAATGTGAAAATGGACATGGCTGGTGCCGTGGACTTCAGTGCCGCCAATGCTAAATCTAGCGCTCAGCTCAGAGTTAAAGGTGAGAATTCTGCTCATTTTTGAAAACATTTTACAGTTATTTTCTGCCTTTCTTACAAAACAAACAAGAATTTCAGAATTACACTACAGTAAAAGTGGCCACTGCCACTGCATTAAGCAGTACTGATCACCTTTATTCATTTCAGCCTTACATCAACAGGCATTTTTTATCCTGCCTAACCTAACATTTTTACTGACGATTCCTGGATAGTGATTGACCGCGCCAGATAGCTTGGCAGAGATTACCTAGGAGCCAATCAGGAACTGCTGTTATTTTAGAAACCCTATCCTTATCTCGAGTGCGTGATAAGTGACAGGCAGACCCTTAGCATGCCTCCTGTCCTACAAGGAATTGCATTGTGCTAATGACAGACTACCCCAGTCATGAGCCACAGGGCTTTGAATCATGGCTTGCTCTCATGAAGGTTGCAGGAAAATGGAGAGTGGAGAGTTGAATTTTTAAGAAATTTTAAGAGTCGTTTCTTGGAATTACTAACAATGGATTCTTCTCAATCCGAAGCACGCTCAATTACCCTTATGAGGCCTTTTCGAGATGTTACCGTCACCGCTGGGGAGACTGCAACCTTCGACTGTGAGCTTTCATACGAGGGTATCGTTGTTGAATGGTTCGTTGGATCCACAAAGATGGAGCCAAGTGACAGAGTAAGGTTTCACTTTATATATATATTTTTTTGTGTTTGGGCACTGTTTAGTTGGGGATACTGATGCGTACTGAGACTCAATTTTATTTAGCTATAAGCCTTTGTTGTAGAAAGCATTGCATTCACCCAGTGGCAATATAATATAGCCTAAGGCCTAGTTTATCCAATCTAAAAAGTGTATATACTGCATATATATATATATGTATATATATGTGTGTGTGTGTGTGTGTGTGTGTGTGTGTGTACCTGGAGTGCTGCAGTGTTCTTCTCAGCGTTTAAACAAATATTTCTAATACTGTATATCAAATATGGGTTTTGTGAGGTTAATATTCCATGTGAAAGTATTTACATAACAGAACAGACTTCCTTCTGACTGTTTTGAACAATTTACATGTAAACATCTTCAGATAAATAAAACCTTAAAATTAGATCTTGCCCAATATGTATTTGGATTAGAAATCATTAGAAGTCATTTAATTATTTCATGACTTTTCACAAGGATATTTTTTCTCATAAAGACCAACAGCAGAATTTCTACGAGCTTACGGCTAAAGTTCTGAGATAACACTCGCCATTTAAGAGCTCCTCTGGTTATTTTTAACCACATCAGGAATGTTTGTTGGACTGATGGCCTTTAGTGTTCTGCTGCTAGAAAAGTGTGTTAGTTATATAGCTATATTGTAATAATCTTACTATTTTTATTTTTATTATTATTACCGTAAATATTCCTCACTTGTTTCTGACATAGGTTAACAGCTTTGGTGTTTAAGTTGAAGTTTCTGATTTTGAACAGGTGGTGACCAGAGCAGAGGGCAGACTGCAGAGTTTGACTGTGAGAGACGTCAAGATGTCAGAGGCTGGGGTTGTGAAAATTACTGCAAAAGACTTCCAGACTCAGGCAAAACTCATTGTCAATGGTTAGCACTTTGAAAATATATTAGTCACTTAAATTTTTATGGCTATGCAGGTAAATGCACAGTGTGAAACCTCTTATAATTTAATGATTTATTCAGAGCCACCGGTTGAATTTACTAAGCCCTTGGAGGACCAGACTGTTGAAGAGGAGGCCACAGCTATACTGGAGTGTGTACTTTCCAGAGAAAAAGCCGATGTCAAGTGGTTCCGAGACGGACAGGAAATCCGTAAAACAAAGAAGCATGAAATGGTGGCCGAGGGCTGCAAGAGGAAACTGATCATCAAAGATTGTACTCTTGATGATTCCAAAACATACACTTGTGATGCCAAAGAGTTCAAGACCTCTGCTTTCCTGAACGTTGAGCGTAAGCAAAAACCTTTGAATTTGAATAAGATGCATAAACATGATTAGTTCGTTGTTTCCCTTTACTTGAGTGACAGATTATTAATGTTTTTTTTCTTTAATCAGCTCCACATGTTGAGTTCAGTAAGCCTCTTCATGATGTTGAGGTCAAGGAGAAAGAGTCTGCTAAGTTTGAATGTGAAGTTTCCCGTGAAAGTGCCAAGGTACTTGATTCACAAATCTAAGAATGAAGTGAATGGGAATAACTTCGTTCGTGAGCACAACTGGAAATCGAAATTACTCACGTTTGTTTGTTTCAATAGGTCCAATGGTACAAGGATGGTGTCGAGATTAGAAAGGGCAAAAAATATGAGATCATTGCCAAGGGAGTGCAGCGTATTCTCATCATAAGCAAAGCTGTCTTTGATGACGAAGCTGAATATGAATGTGATGCAAGGACCTCCAAATCCTCCGGAATGCTGACTGTTGTTGGTGAGTTTTGATTAATTGAACATATCGACAAGACGATACAGATTTGTTGACACTGACCGGAGCTTATCACTTCCCTTACAGAGGAGGAGGCAAGATTCACAAAGAACCTGGCTAATGTTGAAGGCACTGAAACTGACAGTATTAAACTGATCTGCGAGGTCTCCAAGGCCAGTGCAGAGGTCACATGGTATAAAGGAGACCAGGAACTGCCTGAAGGTGGAAGATATGAACATATCGCAGATGGCAGAAAGAGAGTCCTTCTCATCCAAGACCTTCGGATGGATGATGTTGGAGAGTACAACTGCAGAATGGCCAATACAAAGACATCAGCAACGCTAAAGATCAGTGGTAAGCTGCCTGGTCTTAAACTTGATCTCTGTACTAGTACTGCTCAGTCCTGTGATTCTTGATTACTGATTTAACAATTCTGATATAAGTTATACAAATGGTTTCTTCATGTGTCACTAGAATTGGCAGCCGAGTTCATTTCCAGACCCCAGGGCCAGGAGGCGGTTGAGGGTGAAAAGGCTGAATTTGTGTGCTCAGTGTCCAAAGAAACATATGAAGTTAAATGGTTCAGGGGTGACACAGAGCTTCAAACCGGGGACAAATACGAGATCATTAGTGACGGCAAAAGGAGAGCCCTTATTGTCAAGAACTGTGAGATGAAGGACGAGGGTGTCTTTCTTGCCTACATTGGCTCAGTTAAGGCCTCTGCAGACCTAACTGTGATTGGTAAGTGCTGCTAAATATTTCACTGTCTTTCCAATGTAAACTGAACGTGACACTAAAAAGTTATATTTTTTCTCTGCAGAAAAACTGAGAATCATCACACCTATCAAAGATACTCAGATGAAGGAAGGACAAGAAATTGTTCTTAACTGTGAGGTTAATTCAGAAGGCGCTAAGGCCAAGTGGCTGAAGAATGATGAAACGATGTTTGAGAGCAGCAAGTTTATTATGGTCCAGAGAGACACAGTTTTCTCTCTTAGGATCAAAGCTTCTGAGAAGTCAGATGAGGGCACTTACACTATCATGCTGACCAACCAGCGCGGTGAACAAGCTAAAAGCTCTGCGACAGTCCGTGTACTAGGTAAGGCCCTTTTTGCACAGGTTTTGCAACATTTTTAAATGCACCTCTTAGAAGTGTTGGCTCATTATTCTGACATTTGGTTTCTCCACAGAGGAGGAGCTCAAGATCATCGAGCCCCTGGAGGACTGTGAAACAGAGGAGAAGAAGACAGTTAGCTTCACTTGCAAAGTGAACAGACCAAATGTGACAGTTCAGTGGTTGAAGGCAGGTCAGGAGATCACCTTCAGCAAACGTGTTGTGTACCGTGTGGACAAGAACAAACACACTTTGACCATCAAGGACTGCACCATGGACGATGAGGGGGAATACACTGCCGCTGCTGGTGCTAGCAAGTCTTCAGCTGAGCTAATAATCAGCGAGGCTCCCACAGACTTCACCACACAACTTAGAGACCAGACTGTGACTGAATTTGAGGATGCAGAATTCACATGCCACGTATCTAAGGAGAGGGCATCTGTTAAATGGTACAGAAATGGCCGTGAAATCAGAGAAGGACCCAGGTATGCTTGTTTTGATGGGCTAGCCACATTACAAATCACTTCCTTTTGATCTTTCCATCTACTTTGTCTGTAAATTTGTGGCATCAGCTCAGATCATGGGATCTGATGACTGAACAGCTATAATCAATAGTTTGTTTCTTAATTTATTCCTCTAGATATCACATGGAAAAAGACAAAAAGATATGCACACTTCATATTAAGGAATGCCGGCCTGATGATGAATGCGAATATGCTTGTGGAGTGGAGGACAGAAGATCCAGGGCTCGTCTATTCGTTGAAGGTCGTTTTGCCAATATGACTACCTACATATGTTTGTTCTGCCAGTTTTAAGGTGCAAATCCACTATAAGTTTTCTTTTCTATTTTCAGAGACCCCTGTGGAGATTGTCAGACCACCCACAGACGTATTTGAGCCCCCTGGCTCAGATATTGTGTTTGAGGTTGAACTCAACAAAGATAGAGTTGAAGTTAAATGGATGAGAAACAACATGATTATTATCCAGGGTGACAAATACCAAATGATCAGTGAAGACAAGATTCACCGTCTCCAAGTTTGTGAGATCAGGCCTCGTGATCAGGGCGAGTACAGAGTCGTTGCCAAGGATAAGGATGCCCGTGCCAAGCTTGAGCTCGCAGGTATATGTTTATCCATATAAATGTAATTTACTTATATACTAATGTCATGGTTAAGTTCTTTCCCCTTTAAGATAAAGCTTTACAGTTCCAAATGTACCTCACATTACAGTTCTTGATTTCCTTTTTTTTTTTACAGCTATTCCAAAGATCAAGACCACAGACCAAAATCTTGTGACAGATGCAGGAAAGCCGTTTGTGATGACCATTCCTTATGATGCTTACCCTCGTGCAGAGGCTGAATGGTTCTACAATGACATCAGTCTCCCAGTGCAAAACATTGACACATCCACTGACATGACCCAGTACAGGCTAAAAGACCCTAAGAAGTCTGACCAAGGCCGTTACAAGATTGTCATCAAGAATAAACATGGCCAGGGAGAGGCCTTCATCAATCTGGACGTTATCGGTAACCCGGAAATCTACAAAACCTGCATGAAGATTTAATGATAAATGTAAAAAATAACTAGATAAAAGCTAGGATTTGTCTTCTAAACTGAATAGTTTGCTTCTTGTATCAAAAGATTTTGTACGCATTATACACTTGTGTCATTTAGTGTATACAGCTCGTATATACTGCATTATAAACACATAGCACCCCAGTTTTCTCAAGTGTTCTAAATGGCTGATTTTGATTTCTAGATGTTCCTGGACCTGTAAAGAACCTGAGAGTTGTTGACACTGCTGAAGGCGAGGTCAGCCTGGCCTGGGACGAGCCTGAGAGCGATGGCGGCAGCAAGATCTTGGCCTACGTAGTAGAAAGACGTGATGTCAAGCGCAAGTCCTGGACGGTGGCCACTGATCGTGCCGATATCCCAGAGTACTGTGTTGGTGGATTGCAGAAGGAAAACCTGTACTTCTTCCGTGTGTGTGCTCGCAACAGAGTTGGCAATGGAGAGCCTGTCTCAACCGATGAAGCTGTCCAAGCCAAGAATAAATTTGGTAAACATTGCTTTGATTTGTATGTATTATCAGGACTTGAGTTGAGGGGATTGCGAGAGGAAGGCATCCCTCTGTTAAAAACAAATACCTTCTACTTAGTCCATTGGAACCCCTGTCTCTGTGTCCATCCCCTTTTTATCACTATTTAATCAATTAAAAAGTCGGTTTTCGATCACATGTAACCTTACATTAGTTGAAAATACACTCAGTATTCTTAGGTAATGAACTGACTTTGAGTATCCGAGAACAGATATTTATCAAGTTATTACATGTGATGAAACAGTTAACTGCATTTAAAGGAAAGTTTTTAAATATAATTTCTTCTTTTCATTGCAGATGTTCCTGATGCACCTCAGAATGTCAAGGTTGGTACTGTCAACAGGTTTGGTGCCACTTTGACCTGGGAACCACCTCTGTCTGATGGAGGATCTGAGGTCACATCCTATATAATTGAGCTCCGTGACAGGACCTCTGCAAAGTGGGAGGCTGCGATGACTGTCCGGGCTGAAGATCGCACAGCCATGCTCAGTGATGTTGTTGAGAATAAAGAGTACATCTTCAGGGTTAGGGCTGAGAACAAAGCTGGAATTGGTATGCCAAGCGCTGCCACTGATCCTGTGAAGATCATGGATCCTATTGGTTAGTCACTGTGATCATCATTTCCTGAAACAACTGTGCCATATTTAGCCATAGACTACTCTTTCCTTCAGCTGTTCCACATGAAACTGTTTTAAATAGCTTTTGCTTATTTTTTACTTACAGACAGACCAAGTCCACCACTGAACTTCAACTACACAAATGCAAACAGAGATTCTGTTCAGCTGACTTGGGAGACCCCACTAAGCAATGGAGGCAGCATGATCACAGGCTATATTATAGAGAAATGTGAAGATGGAATATACAATTGGCTAAGATGCAATGCTAGGCTCTGCCCAGACCTTTATTACCGGGTATGTAGGACTTGACTCTGCACATTCTGATATTCTCAGCTCAAGGTAAATGAAGAGATAACTATCATGTTTTGCCTGTCTTCTAGGTGTCTGGCTTGAAGTTTGGTCAGAAGTATCACTACAGAGTATCTGCAGAAAATGCAGCCGGAGTTTCTGATCCGTCTGACCAGATTGGACCACTCTTAGCTGATGACACACATGGTAATCAATCAGAAAATATATAATATACATATATATCCAGAAAAATCTAATTATTTAAATGCACATTAGTCAGGACTTTTTTGTACCCATTACTAAAATAATTTAATTTTATTTTGTATTAGTTGGTCCCACAATGGATCTGAGCGGATTCAAAAATGGCCTGGAAGTGATTGTCCCCAATGCTCTTACCATCCGTGTACCCATTACTGGATACCCTACACCCAAAGCCAAGTGGATGTTCGGTGATAAGGAGCTCTTTGCAGGAGATCGCATATCTATGGTCACAAAGCCCACATACACTGAATTAGTCGTCAACCCAAGCGTCCGTCCAGACAAGGGCACATACACCCTGCACCTGGAGAACGATGTGACTTCAGCCTCTGGAGAGATTGAAGTAAATGTTATCGGTATGTGATCTTTTCATTGGCTATATTTAAAACTAGCTACATTTATTCGGCTGATTTGGACAACTTACACCATGCATGATGAGTGAGATCTCTTCCTTTAATTCATTTAGCATCTCCCAGTGCACCCAAAGACTTCAAGGTTGCAGAGGTGACTAGGCACCATGTTCACCTCATGTGGGAGGCACCGGAACATGATGGAGGCAGCCCTGTAATTGGTTACAACATTGAGAAGAGAGAGGTGTCTCGCAAGACATGGGTCAAGGTGAGCATTTTAGAATTGTTTTTAAACAACTACATTCTACAAGGATTCAAGAGGAATATTGTAAATACTGAGGGACAACCAGTGGACAAGATTGCTGTCTTTTTTAGGTGATGTCAGGCGTACAGGACCTCGAGTACACAGTCACAGACGTAATCGAAGGCAAAGAGTACTTGTTTAGTGTGACAGCCTCTAACAAATGTGGTCCAGGGGAACCAGCATATATTGAGGATCCAGTGAATGTGTCCTCTCCAGCCAGTAAGCTTTCATGCTATTAGAGGTAACTGCATTAATACTTAGTGAATTAACAAATACAGTTGTTGAGAGTGTGGTGTTTATTCTGAATTACAGCTGTGCCAGACCCACCAGAAAATCTGAAATGGAGAGACAAATCTGCAAAGGGTATCTTCTTGCTCTGGGAACCGTCCAAATATGATGGTGGGGCCCCTATAAAGGGCTACATTGTGGACAAGTGCCAGCGTGGTACTGACAAATGGGAAGCCTGTGGAGAGCCAATTCCTGAGCTAAAGTAAGTTCATCGTTTAAAAAGTGCTGTTTTAATGTAAGAATGTTGTAAAGTATACAGTAAAAGTTCCAAACCAAGCTCAAATATTTTTGGACACATATGTATCTCAAATCTGGACTAATATGTGTATCTCAAATCTCTTAAGATTCCAGGTAACAGGCCTCATTGAGGGACAGTGGTATGCCTATCGTGTGAGGGCAGTGAACAGACTTGGAGCTAGCAGACCATGTAAGGCCACTGATGAAATTCTTGCTGTTGACCCTAAAGGTAAGCTTTTCATTCATTCTTCTATTTTCATGGGTTTACAATTCATTTTATTTCATTCTCATAACCTTACAAATTTGTATTATCTAATTACCACAGAGGCTCCAGTGATTGAGCTGGATGCAAAACTGCTTGCTGGCCTGACTGCCAAGGCTGGCACTAAGATCGACCTTCCAGCAGATGTGCTTGGAAAACCAGACCCCAGAGTAAAATGGACCAAGGCTGACCTTGTCCTTAAGCCAGATGAGAGAGTCTCTATTGACACAAAGCCTGGACACTCTACACTTTCAATTGCTAAGACCACCAGGTCCGACACAGCTACCTACATCATTGAAGCAGTTAATACCTGCGGTCGTGCAACTGCCACTGTTGATGTCAACATTCTTGGTAGAGTACTGCTATAAATAACATTTTACTGAAGATGACTACTCCATTTTCTGTTTATTTGGAAACATTAACTCATTTTTGTTTTGTAAAAACAGACAAACCTGGTCCCCCAGCTGCTTTTGACATTACTGAGATTACAAATGAGTCCTGCTGCCTGGCTTGGAATGCCCCCAGAGATGATGGTGGTTCTGCTGTGACCAACTACATTGTGGAAATGAGACTCATGGACAAAGAAGAGTGGCAGAAACTGTCTGCAACAGTCAAGCAAACCACTTTTAAAGCCAGGAAACTGGTGGCTATGAAAGAGTATGTCTTTAGAGTATCTGCTGAGAACCAGTATGGCATCGGTACTCCTGCAGAGCACGTTCCAATTGTTGCCAAATATGCCTTTGGTAGGTATTCACTCCATTTTTTTGTTCTTGATTTCAAAGCAAAGCAAGGTATGAGAATACAAGGTATTCTTTTCTTTTCTCCTTTTCAGAACCTCCTGGCTCTCCAACTAGGGTACAGCCCTCTGATATTGCAAAGGATGCAGTCACTCTGACCTGGTATGAGCCTGATGAGGATGGTGGCAGTCCCATCACTGGCTACTGGGTTGAGAGGTTTGATCCAGAAAGTGACAAATGGATTAAATGCAACAAGCTTCCAGTCAGGGACACAACACTAAGGTTAGTTTCTTCGACACATTCCGAGAATATAATGAAATTTGTGAAAAGCGTTTTAAATGCTAAATCACCATTCCTTATATTTCATTCAGAGTGAGGGGGTTGCCAACAAAAAAGAAGTGCCGATTTCGTGTTCTGGCTGAGAATCTTGCAGGACCTGGAAAGCCAAGTGCTGAGACAGATCCTGTATTGATTAAAGATCCAATTGGTAGGTCAATAGTTTTGTTTATGCATGGACACAAATAATGCACTGAAATAGGCCTGCAAACTATCAATATATTCATTTTTGTCTGACTTTTAAACTTGAATGACACAATGGAAGGAAATCAAATCATGTTCTATTAACCAATACTTTTTAACTACTGATTACAATTATTAACAAATAATACTTAATTATAATGTATAATAATAATTCTAAATGTAAAACACTGATAAATGATTATTTTCATTTAAATAATGCTCCAGTTGGATATTATGGCAATACTAAACAGTACTGCCAAACACTAAATTCTCCTGTCTTAGCAACTGGAGCAGTATGAATAACTTTATTAAGGCTCCCGACACGCTTCCAAGCCAACACACTTTTGTGTTCTTGGTAAAATATTAGGCTAACTAGTTGGCGATCAGTAGTAGAGACGACTTATTTAAAATACAACTGCAGATCAATTGTCTCAAATTATACCCAGCTCCATTTCATGACAAGCTAGCATTTACCCTAATAAACAAGTGTTAGTTTCTCCACAGAAGTGGTTTAAGAAAAGTCATAGAAGGATTGCTCATTAAAATGAGTTTCAATAGTTTAATATTTATTGAATATTACTAAAGGAAGCTGAACACTAAAGTCATTTTTTATGATACAAACTTCTCTCATAGATCCCCCATGGGCTCCTGGAAAACCATTCATCAAAGATATTGCAGAGACCTCCGCATTTCTGCAGTGGACCAGACCAGAGCATGATGGTGGAGCTAAAATTGAGTCCTACATCCTTGAGCTCCTCAAGAGCGGAACAGAGGAATGGGTGCGTGTAGCTGAGGATGTACTAACGACAGAGCACTTACTGAAGGGTCTGATGGAGAAGCAGGAATACTCCTTCCGTGTCAAGGCTGTGAATGTTGCTGGGGAAAGTGAACCTAGTGATCCAAGTGATCCTGTCGTGTGCAAGGAAAGACTATGTGAGTTCAAAGGATCTTCCTCATCTTACCTAGTTGCAACTCTTTCCGTATCAACTGACTATAATAAGTTAACTGGTAAATGTTTCCATTCAAACAGATCCTCCATCTCTACCACGCTGGCTTGAGGTTGTAAACATTTCAAAGACTGACTGTGAACTGAAATGGACTGAACCAGACAATGATGGTGGCTCTCCAATTACTAACTACGTTGTGGAAAAGAGAGATGTCAGACGCTGGTCATGGCAG
Source organism: Brachypetersius altus (assembly GCA_037974465.1). Lineage (NCBI taxonomy): Eukaryota > Metazoa > Chordata > Actinopteri > Characiformes > Alestidae > Brachypetersius > Brachypetersius altus. Next base: position 651,553 of record JBBPDB010000002.1, on the reverse strand, counting down.
ACGGTGGACACCACAGTGAAAGAGACAAAATATACTGTCACTCCACTCAATGAAGGAACTCTCTATGTGTTCCGTGTAGCAGCCCAGAATGCAGTGGGTATGAGCGAATTTTGTGAGTTGGAGGACTCTGTTCTGGCAAAGGACACTTATAGTAAGTAATAACAGGCGTGTAATGTTTCTTTATTATTTTAATTCTCTGGGCATAAGAAAGGGTTTAAATAACAAATTACTCTTTTCATAGCAACTCCTGGACCACCTTATGCTTTGACTGTTGTTGAAGTGTCCAAGAGACACGTTGACCTGAAATGGGAGCCTCCCAAAAGTGATGGTGGAAGACCAATTACAAAGTAAATAATGGCTTTTAATTCTAGCTTGTGAAACGCAATATACTTACATTGTATATCATTTTGAACAGGCTTAACTAGTGACCTCTCTTGCAGATACGTTATTGAAAAGAAAGAGAAAGTGGGTACCCGCTGGTTAAAGTCTGGAAAGACATCAGGCCCTGAATGCCATTACAAGGTTACTGATGTTGACGAAGGCTCTGAGGTACAGTTTCAAGTCCGTGCTGAAAATGAGGCTGGAGTTGGACACCCAAGTGAACCCACAGAAATCATCACTATTGAGGATCCTATTAGTATGTTTCCATTTTTTTGCATCATGGCATGTCACATATTTAATAAATTAATAAGAACATTTTCTGACGCATAATGACTGCTTGACTTCTTACTTAACTACTGACTTGTTTTCAGGTGCACCTTCTCCTCCACTTGAGGTTAAGATTATTGATGCCTCCAGAGAACACATCAACATCACATGGAAGGCACCTGAGAAGAATGGGGGAAGTCCTGTTACTGGGTACCATGTTGAACTGGCTGAGGCTGACACTGAGAAGTGGATGAGAATAAATGCTCGTCCTATCAAAGAACTCAAGTTTAAGGCGGAGGATGGCATCATTCCTGAGAAACAATATGTACTTAGAGTCCGTGCCATCAATGCTGTTGGAGTCAGTGATCCATCTGAAATCTCTGACAAAGTTTTCGCTAAAGATCCTGACTGTAAGCATATTAGCTCATGAATGTCACATTGACTTTGTCATAATAAAACATTCTTTTTTGTAAAACAGTTACCATATTCATATTACAATAATTTCCTTAATTTCAAAGGTGCACCAACCATCAATGTGGAGACCCAAGATATTGTTATTGTTGAGGGTGAGAAGATGCATCTAAAGATCCCATACAGAGCTATTCCCAAACCCTCAATGACTTGGAAGAAGGATGACACAGAACTGAAAACCGGTGACAGACTCACTTTGGCATGCGAACTCAACAATATCCAAATTGAACTTCTCAAATGCAAGCATGAAGACGCCGGTGTATACACTGTCACTTTGGAGAACAGTCTGGGTTCAGTGACTGGAACAGTTAATGTTAAAGTGATTGGTAAGGCAACCTCTCTTTCTCTCAAAATCTTATTTTATATTTTTGTTAAGTGAAACCTTGTTCAACAAAATGCCTTTCACCAATAGGTCTGCCTGGACAATGTAAGAGCATCTCTCCAAGTGAAATCACCAAGAACTCCTGTACCATCTCATGGGAACCACCAGAGAGTGATGGCGGGAGCCCAATTCTGCATTATATATTGGAGCGCAGAGAGGCTCAGAAGAAGACATTTTTACCTGTGATGTCTGGAGTTAATGTTCTGAGCTTTGTGGTCAAAGACCTGATGCTGAATGGTGAATATTACTTCAGAGTAAAGGCTGTTAATAGAATTGGCTGCGGTGAATATCTTGACCTTCGCAACCCTGTAATCTCAGAGGAACAGAAGCGTAAGTATAAGTTCTCGAAGTTATTATAAGTGCATAATAATACATATTATGTTGTTATGTTATTTATTTGTTTGTTCTCTTTAATATTTTAGAGCGACCTGACCCACCAGTTGATGTGGAAGGGCAGAACCCTACCTCTCAGTCAATCACTGTTACATGGAAGGCACCACCTTTTGATGGTGGTTGCCCAATTACTGGGTATATTATCGAGAAGATTGAGAAGGATGGTGATAGATTTGAGAAATGTGTTCCAAACCTGGTGCCTGGTTTCTCCTACACTGTTACTGGCTTGACAGAGGGGAAGGAATACCAGTTCCGTGTACGTGCAGAGAATGTTGCTGGAGAAAGTGATCCATCCCGTAGTACACCCCTGATTAAAGCCGCTGATCCTGTTGGTATGTTTAACAAGATTGAAACATGAGTCAATCAAAACAAGCAAGAAATATTTTGTCAGTGTAATGACCATGAGGTTTGTTATTTTATTTCAGATCCACCAAAGGTATCGCTTCATGCACGCATTGCATCTGGCCTCAGCATCAGGAAGGGTGAAGAGATTAGACTGGATGCTCACATTTCAGGATCTCCATACCCCAATGTGACATGGTTTAGAAATGATGAAAATGTCCAGAAGATTGTCAAGAAGAAACCAGAGCCCTTTGTAGCAAAGAAGAAGAAGAAGACCAAGGTTGTCCATCCTGAACCCGAGGAAGAGTTTCATCCTCCACTTCCAGATCGTCTGTCATTTGATCAAAGCAAAAGAGGCGAGAATGCATTGATGGTGCGTGAGGCAATAAGAGATGACCATGGACTTTTCACCATCAGGGTTGAGAATGCCCATGGTTTTGCCACTGCATCTTGTGATGTAAACGTTCTTGGTAAGTGCATTTAATGTTTTATATTTTATATTATTTTTATTAGCATTTTTATTGCACTAAAATATATGTTGTTGTAATCTGCAGATAAGCCAGGTCCACCAGTGAACTTTGGATTTGATGAGATTAGGAACAACTCTGTCATTTGCACATGGGAAGCACCACTTGATGATGGTGGCAGTGAAATCATCAACTACATCCTAGAGAAGAAAGACAACACCACTGATGAAATTGGTTGGGTCACTGTTACCTCAACCCATAAAGGATACAACTATCCTGTGACCAAACTTATTGAGGGAAAAGAGTACATCTTCAGAGTCACAGCTGAAAATAAGTTTGGCTGTGGAACGCCATGCTATTCTGAGCCACTTGTTGCTAAGAATCAATTCGGTAATATAAGCAATGCAGACTCACACAATATAAAAAACATACTATAGAATCATTATAGGAATTTACTGAATATATGTTTTTATTTCTTCAAAAACTATTTTTAGATCCCCCGGATGCTCCTAACATGCCACGAATCGGAGAAGTCACAGCCAACAGTGTTGCTCTTACTTGGCATGAGCCTAAGGACAATGGTAGCCCCATCTTGGGTTACTGGATTGAAAGACGTGAAGTCAACAGCAAATACTGGACCAGGGCCAATCGCAACCTTCTCAGCTCACTGGCAGTCAAGGTTGAGGGTCTCATGGAAGGCCTGGTTTATGTCTTCAGAGTCTGTGCTGAGAATCTTGCTGGCCCAGGAGAATTCAGTGTCCCAACTGATCCTGTGGTTGCCATGGATGCAATCTGTAAGTGTTGTTGTTTATTGTTACAAATGTACAAAAAATATTTTATATCATTACAATATAATCTTTGTTACTATATTATTCCATGTTATACACTTTGATAATATAATACTGAAACTATTATTACAGAAGTTCTCTAATACTTCCACACAAGTTTAAATAACTGCATAATTTTGTTTACAGTGCCCCCTGGCCCACCTGTGCCAAGAATTGTTGATACTACTAATTCAACAGTGGATATCGCTTGGATTCCTCCACTATACAATGGTGGTGGAGATATTCTTGGGTATCATGTTGAACGCTGTCTTGTGGGAGAGAAGGAATGGGTCCGAAGCACTGAATTTAGGTGCAAGGAATTCAAATACACCTTGACTGGACTGACAGAAGGAGCAGATTATAACATTCGTGTATATGCTGTAAATGAAGCTGGCCATGGAGTCCCAGGAATGACTGAACCTGTTCAAGTTAAAGAGCCTGAACGTAAGTTCTTACAAACACATTTTGAACAACATTTCTTATCGATTTTTAAAGCTGTGTCTAATCTCATGTTTGTTTTTACTGCAACAGTGGCACCAGGAATTGAGTTTGATATCTCTGTAAGGAATGGAGTAATTATAAAAGCAGGAGATGCTCTGCGTATACCAGCTTATATTGTTGGCAGACCTGTGCCAGAGGTCAAATGGACAAAAGATGATGCTGAACCTGACAAGGAGCGTGTTGTCATTGAAACTGTTGGAAAATGTAGCACTTTAAGCATCAAGAAAGCTTTGAGAACTGACCATGGCAAGTATGAGATCACAGGAACAAATACCAGTGGGACAAAATCTGCTTTCATCAAGGTTGATGTATTAGGTAAGTCAGAGTCTTCAAATCTTTCAGACTGCAAATCTTGTCCTAAATTACATGGTCTGAAATAACAACATGACATCCTTGTGCAATAGATGTTCCTGGACCTGTGGTTGATCTAAAAACAGTTCATGTCAGCAAGAAGATGATCTCACTTACCTGGGCTGATCCTGTTGATAATGGTGGAAGTGATATTATGGGCTATGTCGTTGAAAGAAAGGATGCAAAGATGCACATATACAGGCAACCTTTGGAAACTGCCTCTTGTAAATGTGACATAGTTGGACTTCTTGTGGGTGAGGAATATATGTTCCGTGTGGTTGCAAGGAACAAGTTTGGCCTGGGTGCCCCCGTTGAACTTGGACCTGTTCTTGCAGTGGATCCTAAAGGTAATTTCAACCTGTATTTTAAATAGTTAAGGACAGTAATATTGTTTGGTTTTACTTTATTTCTTTATGTCGTGCACATACAAACATTGAATAATGTTGAATTCGTGAAATTTCAGGTGTCCCATCAGCCCCAGAAAAGCTTCACTACACAGCAAGGACTAAGACCACTGTTACACTTGCTTGGCAGCCTCCTCACAGCGATGGAGGTTCTCCAATTAGAGGGTATTATATTGAAAAGATGAGGCAAGACAGTGATGAATTTGATGTCGCCAATCGCCAGATCTGCAAAGACCTCACAATTACATTGGAAAGTCTGAATGAGAACATGATGTATGACTTCAGAGTAAAGGCTGTCAATGAGGTTGGCGATGGTGAACTATCCAAGTCCATCAGCGTCCATATTCAAGATGATGAACGTATGTATAAGTCTTGTAATGCTTCTTATGGTTAAAATATGCAACTGATATGTAGTTAATTTCACAACAAATCTTTCCTCCATCTTCTTTAGTTACCCCAACTGTAAAGCTGTTGAAGTTCATCAAGAGCAACGCCATCATTGTCAGGAAGGGAGCAGCTATTGACATTCCTGCTGAAATTGTTGGTCTCCCCTTGCCCACATATGAGTGGACAAAGAATGGAGTTGTTCTTGACGCGGCCACAGAGACCATGACACTTGAATCAGAGGAAATCAACAGACAAACAATAAACACCAAGATTGCTATTCCTGAAACCATAAGACAGGACACAGGCTCATACAAGCTCGCTGCCACAAATATACATGGAACAGGCCAACTAATCATCAGAGTAGAGATTTTGGGTATGTCTTTGTTAATGATCATATTAATTACAGTGGGTTTAACCACAGTAACCACAACACACCCTGCTGTTTAAGTCATCAGCTCCTTGTGAACTGAATGTGAGGTAGTTAAATAATGTGTAGTGTAAGGACAGATACTGAATCACTATTGTGTTTAAGTGAAATGTTGCCATGTGTTTTTACTTCAGATCGTCCCTCTCCACCACGGAATATTGTGATTTCTGATATCAAAGCTGAGTCTTGCTATCTCACTTGGGATGCTCCTGAGGACAATGGAGGAAGTGACCTCACTAACTATATTATTGAGAAGAGGGATGCCAGCAAGAAGAAGTCTGACTGGGAGCAGATAACATGCTGCGTCATCGACAGACGTTATGGGGTTTGTGCTGTGATCCTGCTATAGTGGATTACTGTAGTTAATGTATTTGGAGCTTCTAACTAATACTCAAACTTTTTTTGAAGGTGTACAAGCTTGAGGCCTATGGAACCTACCAGTTCCAGATCAAAGCTGAGAACAAGTTTGGAGTCAGTGATGGATGTGAATCAGAGAAAGCTGTCCTCAAGGATCCATTTGGTCTCCCTGGCCCACCTCAGAGACCAAGAATCATTGGACACACACGCTCATCTATGCTGGTAACATGGGACCCTCCAAAGGATAATGGTGGATCAACCATTCAGGGCTACTGGCTTGAGAAGAGAGAGAGAGGAGCTGTGTACTGGAGTCGTGTTAACAGGGCTCCTGTCACAAAGCCAGCTGTGAAGGGCTTGGAATACAATGTGCTGAGGCTCATTGAAGGTGCTGAGTACAAATTCCGCGTGATGGCACAAAACGCTGCTGGCATTGGACCACCAAGTGAATCAACAGAATGTGTCTTTGCTCTTGATCCAAGACGTAAGCAGCATGCTGTTGCAATGAAACTATACTGTGTAGGATAGGTGCTGAATTTCTTCAAACTAACACTGTTTTTAATGTTTCCTGCAGATCCACCAGGCCAACCACCTGCACCTGAAGTGCAAGACAAGACAACGAGCAGTGTGACTCTTGGCTGGTCACCACCAGACAAGGATGGTGGAAGCCCAATCAAAGGGTACATCGTTGAGGTCCAGGATGAAGGCGTAGTGGAGTGGAAAAGAGTAAATCAGCCCGATAAGCTGATTCTCAGTACTGCATATACCGTGTCAGGGCTGAAAGAAAATAAGAAATGTAGATTCAGGATTGTTGCTGTCAATGCCGCTGGCGAGTCAGAGCCAAGTCCCAGGACTGCTGATACCATTGTAAAAGATATCCTGGGTAAGATTGCAATATATGAATTCATATTAAAGTACATGTTAAAAACCTGTATTTGCCATTTGTCCATACATGTGGTGAATCTTACAGCGATGCCAAGTACCAGTGGAGATTTTTGTCCTTTTGTCTAGGAAAAAGGCCTATTCGTGAACACTAACCCTGTGTTGGTTTTTCATTATCCACAAGTAAATGTCTTTGTTCTATTACAATTTCACAGAGGATCCAGTTATCACACTGGGAGTCTCAGCCAAGGACCTCCTTCTCTGTCGTGCTGGAGCCACAGTTAAAATCCCTGCAACCATAACTGGCAGGCCTATTCCAACAGTTACATGGGACTTTGATGGAACTGCCCCAACAGAAAAGAAAAATGAGCGGCACACTCTTCCAGTGGATTCAGAGGTAGGACCTTGGATTTTTCTAGCATCTCTGTTTTAAAGGTTCCACTACAATTCCTTGGTATTAAAACACAGATGGTTCCACAGATCTCCTCAACTGATACCACATCAGAAGTGATTATCCCTGAGAGTAAGATCAACCACTCTGGACGGTACATCATTACAGCTTCTAACCAGGCATCCACAAAAACGCTTAAAGTCCGTGTGACTGTACTTGGTAAGACACACCACATTTGCTAACCTAAAAAACAAACAAATGAGGAAATAAAAAGCTAATACATATTTCAAACATATATATTTCATTCAGATATGCCTGGGCCACCAAAGGATCTTAAAATCACTGACATCACTAGAAGTACATGTAGACTTACATGGAAGGCCCCAGATAATGATGGTGGTGAAAGAATAAGGAGCTACTACATCGAGAAAAAGACAGTGGAAGGAAAAGCTTGGACAAAGGTCAACCCAGCTTGTGCCAGCCAGTCCTTAGTAGTTCCAGATCTCATTGAGGGACAAGACTATTTGTTCCGTATTCGAGCTGAAAATCGCTTTGGTATAGGACCAGCTCTTGAAACCTTCCAGAGGACTAGGGCAAAGGAACCTATCCGTGAGTATCACATCTCACTCACATCAAAATGGAAAACATTATTTGTTGCGACAGCTCAGTTAATTAGTTTTATTTGCAGATCCCCCTGATGCTCCAACAAGAGTCAAAATTCTGGATGTATTCAAGGGAACAGTTACCTTGACATGGAAGCCACCCAAAAATGATGGTGGAGCACCTGTTACTCATTACATTGTTGAACGCCTCTGGTGGGATGCCAGCGGGGAGCAAAAAGAGTCCTGGAGACAGTGCAATAGAAGGGACATTGATACCACTACCTTCAAAGTGGAGGACCTTCATGAAGGTGCCGAGTATGAATTCCGTGTTAAGGCTGTAAATGAAGTTGGTGCAGGCAGACCATCCTCTACTGCTGGACCCATCATTGTTAAGGACCAAACAAGTATGTAAACTACAGTAATCTACAATCTTTAAGAAATTTAAAGGAACCTAAAGGAATGCTTGATTCTAATTCTAATTGTAATAATAGTTTTCAAAAATGTGGTCAGTAGAATCCACCATTATGGCAATTAATCATTTACTGGTTGTTTTAATTGTTGGTAATTGCAACAGTATTTCTCTGTAGTATTCCTTTAAACATATAGGATATGCACAAGTCTGCACATTTACATATAACTTTGTCTGTCTTTGTTTTAGGGGCACCTTCCATTACACTTGACGAATTCATGGAAGTTGAACAAGGCACAGATATTAACATTGTTGCTAAAATCAAGGGATGTCCTTTCCCCACACTTACTTGGCAAAAGGCCCCACCCCACAAAAGTGATAATAAGGTTGATGTTGTGTATGATGAACATATCAACAAGCTTGTGTCTGATGACAGCTGTACACTGCTGATCCAGCAGGGCAAGCGCCCAGACACTGGTCTTTACACACTTACTGCCAGCAACAGTCTGGGCACGGTCTCCAAGGAAATGAGACTTAATGTTCTAGGTAAATAATGTACATTAACTCATAGCTTGGTACTGGTATGAAGACGTTCATTCTGTCTATGAGCACTTGTAAGTGTACTGATCTATCTCTGTATTTGCACAAATAGGACTTCCTGGGCCTCCTTCTGCTCCAGTCAAATTTGAAGAGATACATGCTGAACAGATTACTGTATCATGGCTGCCTCCTGTAGATGATGGTGGTTCCAAAATCACTAACTATACCGTTGAGAGGCGAGTTGCCAATAGGAAGACCTGGATTCCTATCCCTGGTGCACCCAAAGAGCGCATATTCACAGCTGAAAGTCTGATGCCAGGCCATGAGTATGTGTTCCGTATCAGAGCTCAGAATAAATATGGAGTTGGAGAACCACTCGACAGTGAGCCAGAGGTTGCTAGGGAAATTTTCAGTAAGTTCTTCAAAAATTCACTACTTTTACCCAGTTTGTCCCTTAATTTTAGTGAAAGTATATGACACAATATTTTATGTATTATTTATAGCTATACCCGGCCAGTGTGAGAAGCCTACCCTCTCAAGCATCACAATGGACTCCATTACTGTGAACTGGGAGGAACCAGACACAGATGGTGGTAGTCCAATTACCGGGTACTGGCTCGAGCGCAAAGAGACCACAGCAAAGCGATGGAACAGAGTAACTCGTGATCCGATCAGGCCGATGCCTCTTGGTGTGTCCTACAATGTCACAGGCCTTATTGAGGGATCCGAGTACTTGTTCCGGGTTACTGCAATTAATGCAGCAGGATGTGGACTTCCAAGTGTGCCAACTGACCCAGTTTTTGCCAGAGATCCAATTGGTGAGCATCTAAATGTAATTATAGTAAAGCACTATCTAGGATCACATCTGAGTCTCACAAATGAATATTTCTGTTTTTCTATAGCTCCACCTTCACCACCAACCCCCAAAATTACTGACTGGACAAAGAATACAGTTGATTTGGAATGGATTCCACCTCTGAAAGATGGAGGATCAAAGATCAAGGGTTACAATGTTGAATACAAAGAGGAAGGCACAGAGGCTTGGGTTAAGGTATGGGATAAACATGTGTTGTTTTTAGTCTCACTGTGTGTGAGTAATCCTGTTGCCAATACAATGCATTTTCTTCTTTTTTTTTTTTGCTTATAGGCCACAGACAAAGAAATTAGAGGGAGAAAACTTGTCATCACTGGATTAAAAGAGAATGGATTTTACAAGTTCAGAGTTTTGGCATTCAATGCTGCTGGGTTGAGTGAGCCAGGAGAAGTGCCCGAAGTTCTTGAGATGAAGGAGAGGATAAGTAAGGCTTAATTGTGCTATTAATGTCAGCTTGTTAATGTCAGTGTATGTATTTTATGTACTGGGCAAAAATCATAACCTATTGGTTTTTAAATTCCAGTTTCCCCAGTGCTTGAGCTGGACGCCTCAATGAAAGAGAGGATGGTTATTCATGCTGGTGGCGTTATCCGCATCATAGCTTATGTGTCAGGCCAGCCTACCCCAGCAGTCACATGGAACAGAGATGATGGTGCTGTCCCACCAGAGGCTGTTGTTGAGACCACATCAATCAGCACCTCATTAGTAATTAAGGATTGCACCAGAAAGCAACAAGGTGTTTACAGTTTAACTGCAAGCAATTCTGGAGGAGAAGTGAAGAGAACTGTCATTGTTGAGGTTCTTGGTAAGTGTGAATTATCATAAATAGTTTGACAACACAGGTCAACATGACAAAATCACCAGAGATAAGTTCATGTGGGTTTTGAAGTGTTTTTCATGCTGATTTCAAATCTGTGTATGCGCCTGGCTGACTGAAATATGATTACTGAGTGACTCATGTAGAGTTATCTGTAGATTATTGAAGTGCTTGTAAATGTGTTGAATGAAAAAATCCCCAGATTTTATTTTACTCACACTCGCTGTATAAACTGAAGAGTGTAGTATGAATACAACTAAAAAGCATACCTAATGTTACATAACTAATTCTGTTTTTTCCTTCAGATGTCCCTGGTGCAGTGGGCATACCTTTCACAGCAGATAATCTTAGCATTGACTCATGCAAACTGACCTGGTTCTTCCCTGAGGATGAGGGTGGTTCTCCCATATCTAACTACATCATTGAGAAACGTGAAGCTGATCGTAAAGCTTGGACGGCATGCTCTTATAATGCTGCCAGGCAAAGTGGTGTGGTTCAAAATCTGACTTTAGGAAAGGCATACTTTTTCAGAGTTGCACCTGAAAATGCAGTTGGAGTCGGTCCATTCCGTGAAACTTCATGTGAAATTATTGTCAAGGAACGTCTCTGTAAGTTGATGCACTTTTTGCATTTGATTATTCCTCGTTATAAGTATACAGTCAGCTTTGTATTGTATTTTTTCTGGTCTTTAATGAAAATATTCTTTTAAAAGCTGTACCAGACCGTCCAGAGGAGCTTGAGGTAACTGCTGTCACTAAAGACTTCATTAGTCTTACATGGAAGCCACCAAAGAATGATGGAGGATGTGAGGTGACTTCCTACGTCCTGGAAGCCCGTCCAATTGGCAAGGACAAGTATATTACATTGACAAAGGAAAGACTGATGGACAGGAGATTCACATATGATGGTCTTCGAGAAGGCGACACCTATGAATTCCGTGTCAGTGCAGTTAATGAAATTGGTCAGGGCAAGCCATCCTTCAACACCAAGCCAATCATCTGCAAAGATGAACTTGGTATGAGAACCAGTTTAATCCCCAGAATTACATTAATCATGAGTATACAGAAAATAATTAATTTGGTGTTTATAATTGCAGCTAAAAAATGTCATTTGTTTATTTTAGAGCCCCCAACTATTGAAGTGGACTTCCGTGACAAGGTTATTATCCGTGTTGGTGAAAGCTTCGCGCTGCTGGGACGCTACACAGGAAAGCCAGCCCCTTCGATCACATGGACAAGGGATGATGAAGAGCTGAAAGCAGATAGTCATATTCAGTTCAAGAATACTCTTACCACAATGTGTCTTGGCATTATTAAGGCTGAGCGTGGACACAGTGGAAGATACTGTGTTACAGTGGAAAATTGCACTGGAGCTCGCAAAGGCATTTGCAATGTCACTGTTGTTGGTATGTTCCGTAACTTTTCTTTTTGTCAGTTCTTTTTATTGTGAAGAACATGCAACTGACAATCTTTTATGTTGTTTGTGTCATTCTAGACCGGCCATTACCACCTGAAGGTCCAGTTGTCTTTGAGGAAGTTCACAGAGATCATATGGTCATTTCTTGGAAGCCTCCTCTTGATACTGGAGGGTGCGAAATTTCTAATTACATCATCGAGAAGAGAGATGCTAACAGGGACATGTGGACCACTGTAACATCTGCCTCCACAAAAACCATCTGCAAAGTGCCTAAGCTTCAGGAGGGTCGTATGTATATAATGAGAATAAGCGCTGAGAACATGTACGGCATCAGTGACCCACTGGAGTCCGAGGAGATGAAGGCTAAGGATCTTTTCAGTATGTAATATTTTAAGTGGGAACAGTATATTTTAAAATGTCGGTTTGTTAGCAATTTACCATTTTAATTCTGTTGTGTTTACAGGAGTGCCTGAGGCCCCCGAGGAACCTACAGTTAGAGATGTTTACCATGACTCAGCTCTAGTGCTTTGGAATCGTCCTCGTGATGGTGGCAAGCCCATTACTAACTACATCTTGGAAAAGAAGGAGCCCTCAGCAAAGAGGTGGTCTCGTGTAACTAGAGATCATATCTACCCTGTTACTCAGTACAGGGTGCAGGATCTCACTGAAGGATGTGAATTTGAATTCCGTGTCACAGCTGAGAACGAAATTGGTACTGGAGACCCCAGCCCTCCATCTAAACCCATTCTAGCTAAGGATCCCATTGGTATGTAACTAATGTCCTTTAATTAGTTATGTAGCCTTTAATAATGTTATGCAGCTAATTAGGCACAATTTGTATGTGAAGGTGAACTATTCTGTATAAGAATTCTCATGTATTATTTGCTGTGTATAGAATGTTGAAATATTCTGTCTTTTAAGTAACTAAAGGTTGCTTCAGATAATACTTATCTCTTAAATTGCCACATTTTCTTTTGCAGTTCTGCCCAGTCCTCCAGTGCTGCCTGAGGCCATTGACAAAACAAAGGATTCTGTTAGCTTGTCATGGCGTGTTCCTCGTCATGATGGCAAAGGCAAACTCTTTGGATACATTATTGAATATCAGAAGCCTGGTGCAATTGAATGGATACAAGCCAATGAGACTCCTGAGTCTTGCCCAGATACGAATTATGTTGTGAAAAACCTGCCCGACGGTGGAGAATTTACTTTCAGGATTATGGCTGTGAATGCAGCTGGAAAATCTGAACCTGCTTATGTAAAGGAGCCAGTTAAAGTTCATGACAGACTTGGTAAATATTTTGGTACATTAATCTGTTCAAAAATTACATGGACTCCTAGTCGTTCTAAATAACATGCATTTTCCCCTTTACTTTATCTACAGAGGAGCCAGAGTTACTGCTGGATGCCAATATGTCACGTGACCATCTTACCATGATTGGAACAGATATTACATTAAGCGCTGTGATTAAGGGCATGCCAATCCCCACTGTGTCTTGGAAGAAGAATGATGGGGATGTTCCTGCTCATTGTGTTCTTGAAGTCACAACACATGGAAGTAAACTGCACATCAAAAAATGCACTCGTGCTGACTGTGGCAACTATACCATAACCATTCAAAATGCAGCTGGAACAAAGACAGCAACATGCACAGTGCTTGTTCTTGGTATGTATAATTGTCTGTGTGTGTTTGTGAGTGTGTGTGTTTGAGTGTAAGTGTATTAATTGTTATTTTTTGACCTTATTGTGATTCAGATAAACCTGGACCTCCACGCAATCTCACTATCTCTGAGGTTACAAGTGAGTCGGCTTATCTAAAATGGGAAAAGCCACTAGATGATGGTGGAGCTGTCATATCTCACTATGTTGTGGAGAAAAAAGATGTTGCTGCTGAGAAGTGGGTCCCAGTGTGTGCTTCATCCAAGAAGCTTAGTCTCATGGCTCTGTACCTGATGGAGGGTACTCAGTACTTATTCCGTGTTGCAGCTGAGAATCAGTTTGGCAGAAGTGCATATATAGAAACCAACAAGCCTATCAAGGCAGTTGATCCTTTATGTAAGTATTACTAATTAATATTAATTCAATTTGCCTGTTGTTGGCTGCATATTACACCTCTGTGTCTTGGGGTCTATTTAAATTCACAAGAAATTTCAAACCAGGTTCAGGTCACATATTATCCTAAAATGATCCCTAATTTGTTTATTGCCCAAACCTGATATATTAATTAATTTTATACTTGCAGATCCTCCTGGTCCTCCCAAGAATTTACATCATGTAGATGCAGAAAAAACTGAGGTATGGCTTGCGTGGGAATGGCCAGATCGCACTGGTGGAAGCGAAGTGACAGGATTTATTGTTGAATATCAAGAAGATGGCACTGCTGACTGGGTCAGCTTCAAAACTGTCGGCGATTCTCGCTGCCATGTCACTGGACTAGCAGAGGGAAAGACCTACAGATTCCGAGTAAAATCACAAAATGCTATTGGCATTAGCAGACCAGATACCAGCGTACCCGTTACTTGCCAGGAGAAGACTTGTAAGATTTATTTAATATTGTATAATACAATTTAATATTGCTGGCTTAATTGATTTTGTTTTACATATATATTTTTTCTCTACAGTGGCACCATCTCTTGAAGTTGACGTGAAACTCATTGAGGGTCTTGTTGTGAAGGCTGGAAGCAAAATCGTGCTTCCTGCAGTCATGAAAGGAATACCGGTCCCAACAGCCAAGTGGACAAGTGATGGCAATGAGCTTAAAACTGAAGGCAAATACAAGATTGATACAGAAGGAACCGCAACAGTTCTAAGCATCAGTGAATGTGCCAGGACTGATGGCGGAGAATATATCCTTACTGTTTCAAATCCTGCAGGAAGCAAGTCAGTTGCTCTTCATGTAACAGTGCTTGATCTCCCAGGTCCTCCAATTGGCCCCGTCAACATCCTTGAGGTTACACCTGATCACATGATCATCCAGTGGCGTGCACCTAAAGATGATGGTGGTACACCATTGATGAATTACATTGTTGAAAAGAAGGATGTAAAGAAACCTTGGGAGCCATGGTCTGTCGTGAGTTCTGGAAGCATACACACAAAAGCCAAGGTTCCACGTCTAGAGAAGGGCCGTGAATATATTGTGCGCATTCGTGCTGAGAACAAGATTGGCTTTGGTGCTGCTCTTGAAAGTCCTCCAACTATTGCCAAACACATGTTTAATCCACCAGGACCTCCAGGGCCACCGGAGTGTTCTGATATCACAGAAAATGCGGCCACAGTGACATGGACTGCACCAGAGACTGATGGTGGAAGCCCAGTCAGTGGTTACATTGTAGAACGAAGGGAGATGACTGGTAAATGGATTCGTGTGAATAAAACTCCAGTCTTAGATATTAGATACAGAGTCTCTGGTCTGTTTGAGGGCAACAGTTATGAATTCCGAATTTTCGCTGAGAACGTTGCTGGTGTAAGCGAGCCATCCTATCCTTCAGACCCAATAAAAGCCACACGGCCCATTACTCCTCCAGGACCTCCAAGTAACCTAAAACTTAAGGATTGGAGCAAGTCATATGCAGATTTGGTGTGGACTAAGCCCAACCGAGATGGTGGTAGCCCTGTTTTGGGTTACGTTATTGAGTGCCAAAAATCAGGCTCTGCACAGTGGAACAGAATCAATAAGGATATTGTCAAGCTATGTGCATACAGAGTACCAGGTCTTATTGAAGGTACGGAGTATAGATTCCGTATTAGAGCATCTAACAAGGTCGGAGATGGAGAACCAAGAGAGCTGCCTGAGACAGTGCTTGCCAAGGATATTCTTGTTCCCCCAGAGGTGACTGTGGATGTTGCTTGCCGTGACCTTTTAACAATTCGGGCAGGACAGATTATTAACCTTGTGACCCGAGTTAAAGGTAGACCTGATCCTGAAATCACCTGGACTAAGGATGCAAGAGCTTTAGGCAGAGATAAACGCACAGAGTTTATCAACAACTTCCCTCTTGTTGAACTAGTCATTCAGGATGCCGTAAGAGGAGATTATGGAAAATATGCAATTCAGGCTAAGAATAGCAGTGGTCAGGCACAGGCTACAATCATTGTCAACGTGCTTGATATTCCTGGAGCTTGCCAAAACTTGAAGGTTGCATATGTGACAAAAGACTCTTGCATGGTGTCTTGGGAAAATCCAGAGGATAATGGTGGCAGTGAAATTACAAATTACGTCATTGAGTGCCGTCAGCCTAGTCAAAGAGGTTGGACAGTTGTTTCATCTGATTGCACTAAACGTCTTGTTAAGGCTCCACTTCTTGAGAACTGTGAATATTTCTTCCGTGTGAGTGCAGAGAACAAAATCGGTAAAGGACCACCAACTGAAACAAAAACACCTATTCTTGCTGTGGACCCAGTGGAGAAACCTGGTGAGCCAGAGAATTTCCATATTAGTGAAATTGGAAAGACGTTTGTCTTCCTCAAATGGAAGAAGCCAGATTATGATGGTGGTAGCCGCAATCTTGCTTATCATGTTGAAAAGAAACCAAAAGAAGCAGAGGAATGGGAACGTGTTCACAAAGGTGCTATTAAAGAAACATATTTCATGGTAGACAGATGCATTGAGAACCAAATATATCAGTTTAGAGTCCAAACAAAGAATGAAGGAGGGGAGAGCAACTGGGTGACAACAGCTGAAGTTCTTGTAAAGGAAGAACTTGTAGTTCCAGAGCTAAAGATTAAGTTGGAAGGTGTTCTGGTAGTCAAAGCTGGAGATTCCATTCCAATTGAGGCAGAGGTTAAAGGCAAACCACAACCAGATGTGAAATGGACTAAAGATGGCTCCACTGAAGATATCAGCAGAAGCCCCCGACTTCAAGTTGAAACTGGTTTGAACTTCTCTAAATTACTGGTCAAAAGCTCAAGACGTGCAGATTCTGGAAAATACATTATCACTGCAACAAATGCTGCTGGAACCTGCACCGCTGAAGCTAAAGTGAATGTTCTTGACAGACCAGGACCTATTAGAGACCTCAAGGTGTCAGGCATATCAGTGGATAGATGCAAGTTGGCATGGGAGGTACCTGAAGATGATGGTGGATGTGAAATCTATAACTACATTATTGAAAAATGTGAGACAAAGAGAGGTGTCTGGACAGTCCATTCTTCTGCTATTGTTACCAACTCTGCTAATGTAACTCGTTTAACTGAAGGAAGCGAGTACATTTTTAGAGTGAGAGCAGAGAACAAAATGGGACCTGGCCCTGCTGTAGAAACTGAGCCTATTATTGCAAGGACACAGTTCAGTAGACCTGGTGCCCCAGATGCCCCAGAGGTAACCAAAATTTCAAAGAATGAAATGACAGTTATGTGGTGCTCTCCTGATAATGATGGTGGAAAGCCCATCATGGGTTACATTCTTGAGAAGAAAGAAGAACATGGCGTTAGGTGGACCCCAGTTACTAAAACTCTTATTCCAGGGAGCCACATGACAGTAACAGGACTCTTACCTAATCATGAATACCAGTTCCGTGTCAAGGCTGAGAATGAAATTGGAATTGGTGATGCAAGCAAGCCATCCAGAACATACACTGCAAGAGATGCTGTTGGTACGTTTTATTACTTTCTACTTACTGGAAATGATTTAGTACAGATTTCATTTATATTCTGTCACTGTTCTATCAACACTAACCCTGCTTGTTCATTTGCAGGGCCTCCTAGTCCTGTTGGAAACCTGAAGGTGACTGACAGTTCAAAGACATCCATCACTCTTGGGTGGACAAAGCCTACACATGATGGTGGCGTTCCACTCATTGGCTATGTAGTTGAGCTCAGAGTCAGGGGTACAGGCAAGAAGGGAGATGAAGGATGGAAGAGGTGCAATGTCGCTGCGCAGCTGACTGGGACAGAGTTTACAGTCACAAGTCTAGATGAGAAACTTGAATATGAATTCCGTGTTTCAGCGCAAAATCAAATTGGCTTGAGCCAACCAACTAATCTTGAGGGAGCTGTCTCACCACGGGATATCCTTGGTGAGTTGGTATGAAAAATGGTAACAAATATTAAAAGCACTTCAGTGCCCAGTTGTGCTTATCGTTTTTGTTTTTTTTTCTCTTAAACAGAGGCTCCTGAAGTTTCCTTGGATGCTGAGCTGAAGAAAGGTCTTACTGTTAGGGCTGGTTGCCCAATTAGAATTGTTGCAACTGTAAGGGGTCGACCACCACCTAAAGTGCTATGGAGAAGGATGGGACTTGACAATGTTGTCAAAAAGGGTCATGTGGATTTAATTGATACAATGACTTTCCTTGTCATCTCTGAGACTAATCGTGATGATTCAGGAAAATACTCACTGACCGTAACAAGCCCAGCAGGAGAAAAGGCAGTGTTCATCAATGTCAAAGTACTTGGTGAGTGTGGGACAATATTTCATAAAATAGTATAATAATATTGTTGGATGTCACACTTTCAAACAACTGTTTCATAATTACAGACACACCTGGACCAGTGGTTGGCCTAGAGGCCACAGATATCACAGTGATGTCCTGCAACCTCACATGGTCCCCTCCTGAAAATGATGGTGGCAGTGAAGTAACTCATTACATCGTTGAGAAGCGGGAAGTTGATCGAAAGACATGGGCAACGGTTAAAACCGATGTAGACAAAACAACACTTAAAATCAGCAATCTTGTACCCGGAACAGAATATTACTTCCGAGTCACAGCTGTAAATGAATATGGTCCAGGTGTTCCAAAACCTACACCAAGGTCCTATCTGGCCTCCGATCCTATCAGTAAGCACTTTGACAATAAGCTTGAAATTTTAGACAAGGTGTCAAAATGGTTTAGTTTCATATTGTTGTTGTTTTTTTTTTAGGCAAACCTGACCCACCACAGAAGGTTGATGTTTTGGAGATTACTAAGAGCAGTGCAAAGGTGGGATGGTTGAAACCAATGAGGGATGGTGGAGCAAAGATTGATGGCTACATAATTGACTATCTTGAGCTTCCTAAACCCAAGCCACCGAAAGAACCCGTAGTTGTTGAGGGTCAGACAGAGCCTGGTGCTGAGCCTAGTGCTGAACCTAGTGCTGAGCCTGTGCCCCCACCAGTACCAGTGGATGAGGATGAAGAACCAAAGGAAGAAAAGAAGGAAGAATGGACACCATATGCTGTTGTTAAAGATTTATGTATCTCCGTTGTTGGGCTGAAGGAGGGAAGGAAATATCGCTTCAGAGTGGCTGCTCGGAATGCAATGGGAGCTAGTCTTCCTACTGAAACCAGAGAATCGTATGAGATCAAAGAACAAATGTGTATGTTTTTGTGCTTAACTTGTATTTGTTAAAACTTGAATCCTGATAATTATTCAGGTTTCAATTAACTTTACCTGAAAATAACTGTGTGCTAAATATGTGCTTTTCAGTGGAGCCCAAGATTATCTTGCCTGAGACTGTAACAGCAAAGGCAGGATCAAAAGTGAGAGTTGAGGCGCTTGTATCTGGTAAACCAGGACCTGTGTGCCAGTGGAAACGAGGAGAGGACAATGTTGTCTCCTCAAGCCGCCTTGCAGTGCACAAATCCCAGAACATGTGTGTGCTCATTATAAAGGACGTTTCAAGAACAGACAGTGGTCAATATAGCCTTATTGCAGAGAATAGCTCAGGCAAAGTGGAAGAAACTATTAAAATTGTTATTAGAGGTTAGTATTTTCAAATACCTTTTTTTCAATTAGTGCTGGGACACTATACATCAGAATATTAAAAAAATGTTTTTTTGCAGACATCCCTGGACCACCTGAGCCCCCATTTGAAATCAGTGATATTGACTCTGATGCCTGTACACTCTCCTGGAACAAGCCTCTTGAAGATGGTGGTAGCAACATTACTAATTATGTGGTTGAAAAATGTGATGTGAGCAGAGGTGACTGGGTTACTGCTCTCTCCAGCTGTGGCAAGACTGGTTGTAGACTTGGAAAACTTATTCCAGGAAAAGAGTACATCTTCCGTGCCCGTGCAGAGAACCGCTTCGGCATTTCAGACCCAATCACATCTGAGAGGATGATTGCTAAATTCCCCTTCGGTGAGCTGAAACTCTGACAGAATGTTAGTTACAAAAATGAAATATAATTTCAGACCACTTAAAAGCAATTTATCTGTTTCATTTTTTTCCCCCCAGATGTGCCAAGTGAACCTTTGAATTGTCGAATAACAAAGATAAACAAAGACTGCATGTTTGTGGCTTGGGATAAGCCTGAGTCCGATGGTGGCAGCCCTATTACTGGATACTATATTGAGCGCAAAGAAAGAAATAGCCTGCTTTGGGTAAAGGCTAATGATTCAGTTGTTCGCACAACGGAATATCCTTGTGCTGGTATCATTGAAGGTATGGAGTACAATTTCAGAGTGTCTGCCATTAATCGTGCAGGACAGGGTAAGCCAAGCAAGAAGACTGATTTTGTCACAGCAAGAACACCAGTGGGTAAGTTAATGCACAAGTTCAGTCTGTATCTGTATGTGTACTGCATGTTAAATTCTTTTTAAAACATATTGTTGTACTTTGCAACAGATGCACCAGGTAAACCAGAGGTACTTGATGTGGCCAAGAACGCAGTTACTTTGGTTTGGGCCAGACCAAAGAATGATGGTGGAAGCAAGATAATTGGATACTATGTTGAAGCCTTGAAGCTTCCTGAAGACAGGTGGTTCCGATGCAACACAAGCAGTCAGAATGTACCCCGGGAAGAGTACACAGTATCTGGTTTGGATGAGGGTGCCCAGTACCAGTTCAGGGTTATTGCGAAAACAGCTGTTAACCTTAGCAAGCCATCTGAAGTCACTGACCCCATTCTAGTATCTGCTGAGAACGGTAGGTTTTTTGATGATCTGTTTGCATAATCACTTGAATAATTTCATCAGTACATTATTCCTATTATAGTCACGACACCCTTTTACATAAACTGTTTTGATGTTAACAGTGCCTCCTAGAATAGAACTTGCAATACAGATGAAGAAGATGTTGCCAAAGAAAGCAGGTTCTGATGTTATCCTCGAGGCTGAAGTATTTGGCAAACCAATGCCCAAGGTCACATGGCGCAAAGATGGAAAGGTTTTGACGGCGGATAAAGACATAACATTTGCACAGAAGAGACACTTATTCTCGATGAGTCTCGGTGCAGTTACAAAAGTTCACACAGGAGAGTACACTATTCTTGCTGAGAATGCAAGTGGATCTAAGACTGAGGAAATAAAACTGACAGTTTTGGGTGAGTATTTTTGAATAGTCTTATTCATTGACATCTTACACCGTGATTTGATACGTATGTTGTGGGCGCTGCCACTTTTCATTTATATATACATATGCATATTTTGTTTTTTCCCCCCAGACATACCAGGTCCACCTGCTTCTATCAAATTTGAAGAGGTGGTTTCTGATCGTGTGAAGTTGAGCTGGACACCTCCACTTGCAGATGGTGGTTCCCCAATTACAAATTACATTGTGGATAAGCGTGAAACAAGCAGGCCTAACTGGGCTCAAGTCTCTGCTAAAATCAGTAAGGATGTAACGGAATGCTCTGTGGAGAAGCTGATCACAGGTCATGAGTACCAGCTCCGTGTTCGCGCTGAAAATCGATATGGAGTTGGTGATGCAATCTTGTCCGATCCAGTTGTCGCAAAGGATCCTTTCAGTAAGATGTCCATCCTACTTTTGATAATAATATGAATTAAATACATTCTGAATACAAATTTTGTTTACTTTGTTGTGCTTGTCATTTATAGCTGTTCCTGAAGCATGTGATCCACCAATAATTACAAACATTACAAAAGAAAAAATGACTGTGAGCTGGAAGGAACCTAAGGATGATGGCAGCTCTACCATCCTTGGATACATGCTTGAGAAGCGCGAGACCAAGGAAATGAACTGGACCAAACTCAATAGGAAACCCTTGCTGGAAAGAACACTTGAAGTTGGAGGACTCTCTGAGGGGGCTCAGTATGAATTCAGAGTTACTGCAGTAAACAAAGCTGGCCCTGGCAAACCCAGCGACCCATCAAATGCTGCTGCTGCACTTGATCCTATTTGTAAGCACATTCACAAAGTTATCTAAACATCTAATATCTAAGAATGTATATATTTGTCTAATATCAACTTATGTCATCTGCAGATCCTCCTGGACCACCAGTCTCCCCCAAGGTCACTGACACAAGTAACAGCACCATTAGTGTGTCTTGGACTAAGCCTGCAAATGACGGAGGAAGTGACATTTTGGGATACCTTGTTGAATGCAAGAGAACAAATGCAACAGACTGGATCCGATGCAATGTTCCAAAGAACCTACAAGACACACATTATGTTGTCACCAATCTTTTGGAGAAATCAGAATACCAACTTCGTATCAGTGCTGTAAACAAAGTTGGCTTTAGTCAGCCATGTGAAGTCCCAGACAAACATGTTGCAAAGGATGTCTTTGGTATGAATTTAGAGCGTATTTATTTACATCATGTATGACCCGCACAAACTGTTTTGCATATTCACGCTTAACATGCATTGAAATCTAAATCAGTATATGATTTTAAATTTCAGTTGCGCCTGAGGCTGAACTTGACGCAGAGTTGAAGGATATATTGGTTCTACAGGCCGGCGCTCGAATGAAACTTCATGCCAATATTAAAGGTCGACCTATTCCAAAAGTCACCTGGGCCAAGATGAACACCAACATCAAAGACAGACAAGGAATCATCATCAAAGTCACAGACAATGACACACTGGTTGTTGTGGACAAAGTGAATCGATATGATGCGGGAAAATACGTTCTGAACCTTGACAGTGTCAGTGGCATGAAGATGTACACAATTACTGTTAAAGTTATAGGTAAGTTCTCATGTGATCATGGGTATCTTAAATACTTAAAGAAAAATGAAAAATACTCATTTACTGCCTTATTCCTCACAATGCAGATACCCCTGGCCCACCACTTAACCTAATGGTCAAAGAGACATCGAAGGATAGTGCATCCATCTTTTGGGATGAACCACTAATTGATGGTGGAAGCGAGATTACAGGTTATGTGGTTGAAAAACGTGATGCAGAGAGAAAAGCATGGTCCATAGTTTCAACCAGCTGTGACAAAACATCTTTCAGGGTTGACGGCCTGGAAGCTGGTAGATCATACTTTTTTAGAGTCATGGCTCAGAATAAGTATGGTATCGGTGAAGCTGGTGAAACACCAGATTCTGTCAGAGCCTCTGGTGAGTAATGTAGTTTACAAATAGAATATTTAATTATAAAATATACTGTAGTTATTGTGTTCCAGTATAAGGTTGTCTACAATAACATTGATAACATATTTTTCAGAACAACCAGGGCCAGTTCTGGATTTTAAGCCATTGCTAGTAACCAGGGATTCATGCACTCTTTCTTGGAAAAAACCTATGAGTGATGGTGGAAGTCGAATCATTGCATATGTGCTTGAGGTTCTTAATGGTGAGGACAAGTGGAAGGAGCTGCTAAGATCTAAGAACATGCAATATAGTGCCAAAGATCTTGTAGCAGGAAGGGAATACAAATACAGAGTAATGGCAACAAATGATGCAGGCGATGGTCCAGTGAAGGAACTCTCCATTGTGGCAAAGGATGTTATTGGTGAGATTTCATTTTATTTAATTTATATTTCATGTTTACTTTTCACCCTTAATATTCATTTGTTTAATAATGTATTAGATTATTTAATTTTTGTTTTTTTTGCTACCATGCAGTTTATCCCAGCTGTGATTTACGCGATTTGCCAAACTTAAACTACATTGCAAAAGAAGGAAGCAATGTCCGCCTCAAGATTCCCATCATTGGTAAACCTGCTCCAACAGCCTCATGGAAGAAGGGCGACGATGAAAATCTGACAGACACAGGAAGAGTTTGTGTGGAATATACTGCTGTTAATACAACTCTTTTGATTCGGGACTGCCAAAGGAGCGATGCCTCAAAATACACCATCACCCTTCGTAATAGCGCTGGGTCAAAGGAATCTTCTATCTTTGTCAGAGTTGTTGGAAAACCAGGAATATGCACAGGACCCATTAAGTTTAAGGAAGTTACAGCTGATGGAGCCACCTTGAAATGGGGTGTTCCAAAAGATGATGGAGGATCAGAAATTACAAACTATATTCTGGAGAAGCGAGATTCCATTACCAATATGTGGGTAACTGTTTCCTCAACTGTAGAGACAAACACTCATAGAGTGGCGGGTCTTCATGAGGGAACAGAATATATTTTCAGAGTTTCTGCAGAAAACAAATATGGAGTTGGTGAGGGTCTCAAATCTGAACCTGTGGTTGCTAAGCATCCATTCAGTAAGTACACATTATATTCTTTCACAAATATGTGGCAATGTGTATTTTGAACTTACATTTGATATTGTATTTTTTCATTAGATGTGCCAGATTCACCACCTGCACCACAAATCATGAGCATGTGTCATGATTCAGCCACCTTGGCCTGGTCAGATCCAAGGAAAACTGGAGGTTCACCAATTACAGGTAAAAGAATATCTAACTGACATTTAAACTGTAACATAAAAAAAATATTTGGTAATAAGTATGGTTTATTCTGCTTTCAGGTTATCATGTTGAATTCAAGGAAAGAAACAGCATGTTGTGGAAGAGAGCCAACCCAGCACCTCTAAAAATGAAAGATTTCAAAGTAAAAGGTTTAACTGAAGGCCTGGAGTATGAGTTCAGAGTGATGGCAATAAATCTAGCTGGTGTTGGTAAGCCAAGTCCTCCAACTGAGCCAATGGTAGCCTTGGATGCTATTGGTAAGTACATGTTTGTAAGTGCAATATCTACGCCACTTCAACGAACTCTATTACATTTGTAATTTATTAAACCATTCATGGTATTTTTAGATCCTCCTGGTAAACCTGATGTGATCAGCATCACAAGAAGCACTGTAACACTTCAGTGGACTGAACCCCAGTATGATGGTGGACACAGGCTTACAGGCTACATTGTTGAGAGACGTGACCTTCCTGCCAAGGTCTGGGTGAAAGCAAACCCTGTAAATGTTGTAGAGTGTGCATATACTGTGACTGACATGCAGGAAGGTTGCAAGTTTGAATTCAGAATTAGAGCCAAGAACGCAGCTGGAGCAATAAGTCAACCATCCGAACAAACCGACACTCTTGTATGCACGGATGAATATGGTAAAGTCAATTTTTGATTTATTTTGTTTGAGTCAGATTTAGCTTTGTTTCATATGGATAAGTGCTTACAGTGTATTTTCTTTACCCACAGCGGCACCAACAATTATAATCGATGCAACTGTAAAGGAAGGGCTAACAGTTAGAGCTGGAGAAACAATTGTCATTACAGCGACAAGTATTCTAGGCAAACCTACACCAACTTCAGCCTGGTCAAAGGGAGGAAAGTACTTCAAGCCGTCAGATATATGCCAGATTGAAGCCAGTCCAACCTCTTCTACTCTTTTTATCAAATATGCCAGCAGAAAGGATTCAGGAGAGTACACTATTACAGCAAGCAATCCATTTGGTGTCAAAGAAGAGAATGTTAAAGTAAAGGTTTTGGATGTTCCTGGAGCCCCAGGACCAATTGAAGCAAGTGGAATCTCATCTGAAAAAGTCACTTTGACCTGGACACCACCTCATGAAGATGGCGGCTCAGCAATTAAGCACTACATTCTGGAAAAGAGGGAAACTAGCCGTCTTCTTTGGACCATTCTTGCAGAAAATGTTATTGACTGCCATTATGTGGCAGCAAAACTAATCCAAGGGAATGAATACTTTTTCCGAGTTTCAGCTGTCAACCATACTGGAGGTGGCGATTTTTCACATTCAGAGCCAGTGAAGATGGTAGATAATTATGGTAAGTAGAACAATGAGCTATTATAGAACAATGTACAGTACCTCTTTGTATGTGCATTATGAATTAAAATATTGTTCCTTATAGGTCCTCCAGGCCCTCCAGCAAGACCAGAGGTGGACAATATTGGAGGAAAAACTGCTACTGTTACATGGAAGAGACCAGCTGATGATGGAGGCAGTGATATTACAGGTTACATGATTGAGAAGAAGGAAAAGAAAGGCATGAGATGGTCAAGAGCATCAAAGAAAGCAATACTTGATCTACATTTTGAGGTACAAGGACTCATCGAAGGTGTTGAATACCAATTCAGAGTCATAGCTGAAAACAAGGCTGGCTTTGGGGAACCCAGCGAGCCATCTCAACCTATTACAACAAAGGTCATGGCAGGTAAGTGAAGCTGAAGGCCAGAGGTGTGTATGTGAGAAGGCATAGGGCAAAATATGAGTTTATGCAGCCTAAATGTGTATGAAATTAGCATTTACTTTAGTGAGGTTATGGCTAACTCTAACTACTTTAAACTGCTTCTAAGAAGTTTAAAGCAGTGTAATGCTAGAATTTGGTAAATGCTCTAGAAACGCTGGAATCCAAGTATGTTTGGAATGTTCAAAATATTTCAGTATGTCTACCTGCTGTGACTGACCTAAAAATACCAATATGCAACTCTTCCACATGCATGAAAGAAAATAATTTGTCTTTTCCCACATACAGGGCATATTCAGGCAATGCTCTTAATCAGATTTTTTAATCCACTGGGTTTATCCACTGTGACAACAGTCTCTAGACATATGCCAGTAATTCATATGTTCTAAGATAATAGCCGTTTTATAGCCGTTTCCTATTTTCTAAAATGTCATTTGCTTCTCACAGCTGTACCTGGACCCCCAGTCAATCCAAGAGTCACTGATACAACCAAAACTACAGCTGAACTTCACTGGGGCAAACCGCTTGATGATGGCGGCATGAATGTTACTGGATACATTGTTGAGCACAAAAAGGATGGAGAAGAGGCATGGGTGAAGGACACAACAACTCTTTTAACAATTACTGAATTTGTTGTCCCACAATTACAGGCTGGAGCCAAGTACCATTTCAGAATTTCTGCAGCGAACGCAATTGGAGTTGGTGAACCAGCACAAACAGCAGAGCTTGTTGAAATTATTGAACGTGAAGAAATTCCAGACCTGGAACTTGATGCTGAATTGAGAAGAACACTAGTTGTTAAGGCCGGAGGTTCTATTCGCATATTTGTTCCAATTAAAGGGCGTCCAGCTCCTACAGTGACTTGGACAAAGGAAGAAACCCCACTAAAAATTCGTGCACATATTGACACTACAGAGTCATACACCCTTGTAGTCATTCCTGATTGCAACAGGCGTGATGCTGGAAAATATGACTTGACGTTAGAGAATGCTGCTGGGAAGAAGACTGCCTATGTAAATGTTAAAGTTTTGGACTCCCCAGGGCCCCCTATCAATCTTAAACCAAAAGCCATTGACAAAGAAAGCATCACACTGCAATGGGAAATGCCTCTTGTCGATGGTGGTGCAAAGATTACTAATTATATAATTGAAAAAAGAGAAGCTACTCGCAAGGCATACGCTACAGTGGTAACAAAATGTGATACATGTTCTATTAGGATTCAAAATTTATCAGAGGGCTCAGAATATTACTTCAGAGTGTCTGCTGAAAATGAATTTGGAATCGGAGAACCAGTTGAAACTTCAGATCCTATAAGAGCATCTCAAGCACCAACTCCTCCAGAAATGGTTACAATTACAGATGTTACCAAGAACTCTGTTAGTCTGGCATGGACCAAACCTAAACATGATGGAGGAAGTAGAATTACAGGGTATGTTGTTGAAGCTCAGAAGAAAGGAACAGACCAGTGGGCTCATGTGACCACTGTGAAGTCTTTAGATTTTACTGTAAAGAATTTAAATGAGAATGAGGAGTATGTGTTCCGAATAATGGCTGTAAACTTATCCGGAAGAAGCAATCCTCGGGGAAGCAAGCATATTGTTGTAAGAGAACAAAGCTCCGAACCTGAATTTGATCTTCGTGGTATCTGTCAGAAGACAGTCATAGCAAAGGCTGGAGATAACATAAAGGTTGAGGTGCCTGTGACTGGGCGTCCTAAACCAACAGTTTCCTGGCAGAAAGATAACCAAGCCCTCAAATTAACACAACGGACAATGGTTGACAATACCGCTACATCGACTATGTTAACTATAAATGAATGCTTGAGAAGTGACAGTGGGGTATACACAATGACAGGGAAGAACATAGTTGGCTCAGTTACTGATCGTATTATTGTCAAAGTGCATGATATCCCAGGACCACCTAAGGGACCCATTAAATTGGACAAAATAGCCCGTACTTCCATTGACTTTTCATGGGAATCACCTGAAAATGATGGAGGAGTACCAATTAATAATTATGTAGTTGAAATAAGGGAAACCACCAGCCAGTCATGGGTAGAGCTGTCTTCATTGATCATCCGAACAACATTTAAAGCAACTCGTCTAACCACAGGAGTGGAATATCAGTTCCGTGTAAAGGCCAAAAACAGATATGGTGTAGGACCCCCAATTACCTCAGAAGCTGTAGTTGCTGCATATCCTTTTAAGGCACCTGGGCCACCAGGTACTCCCAAAGTTGTTGCTTTCACAAAGGACACAATGACGGTTGGGTGGAATGAGCCGGTTAATGATGGAGGAAGTGAAGTTATTGGATACCATGTTGAAAGGAAAGAGAGGAACAGTATTATCTGGCACAGGATTAGCAAGACACTTGTGGTGGGAAACCTGTTCAAGACAACTGGACTGGAGCCTGGGTCTGCATACGAGTTCCGAGTGATGGCTGAAAACATAGCTGGAATAGGGAAACCAAGCAAGGCCTCTGAACCAATGTTTGCTCTTGATCCAGTAGATCCACCTGGTCAACCTGTTCCAATCCAAGTGTCTAAAAATGCAATCACAATTCAATGGACAAAGCCTGAATATGATGGCGGGTTCAAGATTACTGGCTACATTGTGGAAAAAAGAGATCTACCAGCCGGACGGTGGATAAGGGCTAACTTCACAAACATAATTGAAACCACTTTTACTATTAGTGGTCTAACAAAAGATGAATCTTTTGAATTCCGGATACTTGCAAGAAATTCGGCTGGTGCTGTTAGCAACCCCTCAGATCCATCAGATCCAGTCATTTGTAAAGATGATATTGAAGAACCAAGAATTATGGTAGATGCCAAATTCAAGGATGTTGTGCTTGTTAGAGCGGGAGATGTCATCAAACTTGAGGCTGATGTTGCAGGACAACCACTCCCATCTATGGTTTGGACAAAAGATGGAAAAGATGTTGAAAACACATCGAAACTACAGATAAAAATGGCAGACATCAGTACTACTTTGGTTAACAAAGACTCTATTAGAAAAGATGGAGGTGAATTTGTTCTGACAGCCACAAATGTGGGTGGATTTGCCAAACATGTCTTCAATGTTAAGGTTCTTGACAGACCAGGACCACCTGGAGGACCTCTGAACGTTTCCGATATTACAGCAGAAAAATGTTTGCTTACATGGGCTCCATGTGCAGATGATGGAGGTGCAAACATTGAATATTATGTAGTTGAAAAACGTGAATCCAGCAGACTTGCTTGGACAAATGTGGCAACAGACTTGCAAGTTACCCAGTATCAGGTGACAAAACTACTTAAAGGAAATGAATACATTTTTAGAGTCATGGCTGTCAATAAGTATGGAGTTGGAGAACCCCTTGAAACTGACCCAATGATTGCAGACAATCCTTATGTTCCACCTGATCCTCCACAAACTCCAGAGATTACAGCTGTGACCAAGGATTCAATGGTGATTTGCTGGGGAGCTCCTGTCAATAATGGTGGAAGTGAAATCACCAACTATGGGATTGAGAGAAGAGACAGGATTAGTTTGCGCTGGGTAAAATGCAACAAAAAGAAGGTTACTGACTTGCATTTTAGAGTAACTGGGCTTGTTCCAGGTCATGAATATGAATTTAGAATTGTTGCTGAGAATGCAGCCGGAGTCAGTGCACCAAGTCCCTCAAGTCCATTTATGAAAGCCTCTGACACTATCATGAAACCTGGCCCACCTGGTAATCCAAGGATCTTGGACACAACAAGTACCTCCATAACACTTGCATGGAACAAACCATTATATGATGGTGGCTCTGAAATCACTGGGTACATTGTTGAGACATGCCTGCCTGGAACAGAAGAGGAGGAATGGACAATTGTTTCTCCTAAAGAGGGACTTAAAGGAACATCCTTTACAATAACAAATCTTAAGGAGAATCAGGAATATAAAATCAACGTCTCAGCTGTGAACAGTGAGGGTATTGGGGAGGAGGCATCTGTTCCCGGTTCACCAAAAGCTGAAGAAAGACTTCTCCCACCAGAAATTGACCTTGATGCTGAACTTCGTAAAATTGTGAATATCAGAGCCTGCAACACACTAAGACTGTTTGTGCCAATCAGAGGAAGGCCATCTCCAGAATCCAAATGGTCAAGAGAGAATGACGAACCTTTAGACAGAGCTACCATTGAAAGCACATCATCTTTTACATCACTAGTGATTGGAAATGTAAACAGATTTGACAGTGGGAAATATAACTTGACTGTGGAGAACAGCTCTGGTACCAAGACAGTTTCTGTAGCAGTTAGGGTTCTAGATACACCTGGGGCACCACAAAACCTCAAAATCAGCAAAGTTACTAAAGAGTCAGTCTCACTTGAATGGGATCCCCCCTTAAATGATGGTGGCACAAAGATTAAGAACTACGTAGTTGAAAAGCGTGAGGCAACAAGAAAGGCCTATGCTACTGTTAATGCCCTCTGCCACAAAACAACATGGACTATTGATCAACTACAAGAAGGATGCAACTACTACTTCAGAGTTCTGGCTGAAAATGAATATGGCATAGGTCTTCCAATTGAAACTACTGAGTCAGTCAAAGTGTCAGAGAAACCTCAGCCCCCCGGCAAGATTACACTTCAAGATGTTACAAAGACCAGTGTTACACTGTCTTGGGAGAAGCCTGAACATGATGGAGGAAGTAGAGTGGTTGCCTATGTCGTAGAGATGCAGAGCAAAGGCAGTGAGAAATGGACACAAGCTGTGATTGTCAAAGTTCCAGAGGCAGTTATTTCTGGGCTTACTACTGGTGAGGAGTATATGTTCCGTGTTTCAGCAAGGAATGAAAAAGGCACTAGTGATCCTCGGCAAATTGGTGTGCCAGTAATTGCTAAAGACCTTGTAATCACTCCCTCTGCCAAACTGTTATTCTCCACATTTAGTGTCCTTGCTGGAGAGGACTTGACAATAGATGTTCCATACATTGCTCGCCCCAAAGCTGCGGTATCTTGGATAAAGGATGCTGAACCACTTAAACGAACCTCTAGGATTAATTTCTCTGCCACAGAGACCCTCCTTAGTCTTGTGATCAAGGAGGCATCTAGAGATGATGTTGGCCAGTATGGTATCAAACTGTCAAACACAGCTGGTGAGACATTAGTGGATGTTAGAGTTGTTGTGCTTGACAAACCTGGCCCACCTACTGGCCCAGTGAAAGTTGAAGAAGTAACAGCAGACAGTGTTACTATTTCATGGAAGCCACCAGAGTATGATGGAGGCTGCACCATTAACAACTATTTGGTGGAAAAGAGAGACACGTCTACAACTAATTGGATTGTTGCAGCAGCAAATGTAGCCAGAACAACGATTAAAGCTGGAAGACTGAAAACAGGTTCTGAGTATCAGTTCAGAATCACAGCTGAGAACAGATATGGAAAGAGTCCTCTGCTTGTCTCTGAGTCTGTTGTAGCACAATACCCATATAAGCTTCCAGGCCCACCTGGAACACCGTTTGTCCACGCTTCTACCAAAGATAGCATGA
The DNA here is from genome assembly GCA_037974465.1 of Brachypetersius altus. Classification (NCBI taxonomy): domain Eukaryota; kingdom Metazoa; phylum Chordata; class Actinopteri; order Characiformes; family Alestidae; genus Brachypetersius; species Brachypetersius altus. The sequence continues at coordinate 619,886 of JBBPDB010000002.1, read as the reverse complement.
TCGTGATGTGGAATGAGCCAGTTATTGATGGAGGAAGCAATATTTTGGGATATCATCTTGAACGTAAAGACAGAAACAGTATTCTCTGGGTTAAACTCAATAAAACTATAATCCAGGACACGACTTACAAGGCCATAGGACTTGAGGCAGGACTTGAATATGAATTCAGAGTATATGCTGAGAACATTGTAGGTATTGGAAAGGCAAGCAAAATTTCAGAGGGCTATATTGCCAGAGATCCTTGTGATCCTCCGGGTACGCCTGAAGCAGTTAGAATTACAAAGAATTCCATCACAATCACATGGACTAAGCCTGAGTATGATGGTGGAAGCAAAGTCACTGGCTACATCATTGAAAAGAAAGAATTGCCTGAAGGACGCTGGCTGAAGGCAAACTTTACGAATGTCATTGAGACAGAGTACACTGCCACAGGACTTGCAGAAGACCAGAAATATGAGTTCCGGGTCATTGCAAGAAATGCAGCAGGTGTTTTTAGCCTTCCTTCTTATAGCACTGGACCTATTACTGCAAAAGATGAGATTGAGCCACCTCGCATCAGCATAGATCCACAGTACACACAAACAATTGTTATAAATGCAGGAGAGGCCTTCAAGATTGATGCAGATGTCCATGGAAAACCAGTACCCACAATTCACTGGATGAAGGGAGATCAAGAACTTGGAATCACTATACATCGTGAAATCAAAAACACTGATACTTACGCATGTTTGTCTGTAAAAGAGGCCAAACTTGCTGATGGTGGCCAGTATACTCTGCTGCTAAGAAATCCAGGGGGTGAGAAAGCTGTTCAAGTCAATGTCAGTGTCCTAGATAAACCTGGAGCACCTGAGGGACCCATTATAATCACAGGGGTTACCAGCGAACAATGTTGTCTTGTGTGGAAACCTCCTAAACAGGATGGTGGAAGCAAGATCACTCACTACATAGTTGAAAGAAGGGAGACGAGCAGATTGATTTGGACTCTGGTTGAAAGTAAAGTTCAAGGGGAGTATTTGAAAATAACAAAACTCCTCGAGGGCAATGAATATATTTTCAGAGTTTTGCCAGTCAACAAATTTGGAGTTGGTGAACCACTACAGTCTGGTCCAGTTGTCATCAAGGATCCATTTACACTTCCAGATGCTCCAAAGGGAATTGAGGTCGCAAATGTCAAGAAAGACTCAATGGTCTTAAGTTGGGAGGTACCTACAAGTGATGGTGGCTCTCCAATCACTGGGTACGTCATTGAAAAACATGACAAGGAAGGTGTTAGATGGACCAGATGCAACAGAAAAACAGTTACTGATCTAACCTTCAAAGTTACTGGTCTCCTTGAAGGACACCTGTATGAATTCAGAATTGCAGCTGAGAATACTGTTGGGGTTGGTAATCCCAGCTCAGCAACAGTATTCTATAAGGCTCTGGATCCTGTGTTCAAGCCAGGTCCACCTAATAATCCTAAAGTGACAGACACAACCAAATCCTCTGTGTCACTTTCTTGGGGGAAGCCTGTTTATGATGGTGGATGTGAAATCCAAGGATACATTGTTGAGTCATGTGAGGTAAAATCACCAGTGGAAGAGGCAAAGGAAGGCGAAGACAGCACAGTTGCTGAAGAATGGACAATGGTCACCCCACCAACAGGTGTTAAGTTAACACGCTTTACAGTGGAAAACCTGAAAGAAAAGCAGGAATACAAATTCAGGATTTGCGCAGTTAACAAGGTTGGTGTTGGTGAGCCTGCAGACATCCCTGGTTGTGTTCTTCCGGAGGACAAGACTGAGGAACCAGATCTTGATATTGACCCTGAGTTCAGAAAGCTTGCCATTATTAAAGCAGGAGCATCTCTCAGAATTTTCATTCCTATCAAAGGACGTCCTGTGCCTCAAATTAAATGGGAGAAAGATGAAGGTCCTGTTAAAGAAACAGCTCAAGTTGAGGTGTCAAGTAGTCACACTTCTTTTGTGATTGATAAAGTCAATAGATCGGACAGTGGAAAGTACACCGTGTTTGCAGAAAACACCTGTGGTGTAAAGACCGCAACCATCAGCGTAAAAGTTCTTGACACACCTAGTGCTCCAGCTAACATTAAAGTGCAAGAAATTACTAAAGAATCCGTCACTCTTTCGTGGGAGCCCCCTGCCTTGGATGGTGGAGCTAAGATCAAAAATTATATTGTTGAGAAACGTGAAACTACAAGAAAAACTTTCTCTGCTGTAGTAACAAATTGCCATAAACTATCATGGAAAATTGAACCACTTCAAGAGGGCTGTAGTTACTACTTCAGAGTTCTTGCAGAAAATGAACATGGGGTTGGATTACCTGCAGAGATGCCCGATCCTTTGAAAGTATCAGAAGTACCCCAGTGCCCTGGCAAATTAAGCGTTGTAGATGTTACAAAAACAAGTGTCTCTCTTGCTTGGGAAAGACCAGTGCATGATGGTGGCAGCAGAATTATTCAGTACCTTGTTGAAATGCAAGTTAAGGGCAATGACAAGTGGTCTGGTTGTGCTAATGTGAAAACGTTAGACGCTCTTATTAAAAATTTGAACCCTGGGGAAGATTATACTTTCAGAGTAATTGCAATTAATGAAAAAGGAAAGAGTGACCCGAGAACCCTTGCAGTACCAGTACAAGCAAAAGATCTTGTCATTGAACCAGATGTTAGACCTGCATTCAGCAACTACAGTGTTCTTGTTGGAAAGGACCTTCAAGTTGAAATTCCAGTTTTTGGACGCCCCAAACCAAAGGTCACATGGACAAAGGATGGTGCAGCCCTCAAATTCACAACAAGAGTGAACATTAATAATACACCAGACAGCACGATTCTTAGCATCAAAGAAGCTGCAAGAGAGGACGGTGGCATGTATGGAATTACTGTTTCCAATGTTGTTGGACAGAAGGATGCAACAATTGAAATCATCACCCTTGATAAACCAGGACCGCCATCTGGCCCTGTAAGATTTGATGAGGTTACGGTATCAAGTGTTACACTCTCATGGGATCCACCGAAATTCACCGGTGGATGTTCAGTTTCAAACTACGTTGTGCAAAAGAGAGACACAACCACCACTACATGGGAGAATGTTTCTATCTCAGTGGCAAGAACAACAATCAAGGCGCTCAGACTGAAAACTGGGGCTGAGTATCAGTTCAGGATTATTGCTCAAAACAGATATGGCAAGAGTTTTGCTTTAGACTCTGCAGCTGTTGTAGCTCAGTACCCATATAGAGAACCGGGCCCACCTGGTACTCCATTTGTTTCATCACTATCCAGAGATCATATGGTTGTCGAGTGGCATGAACCTGTTTCAGATGGAGGCAGTAATGTTATCGGATATCATCTTGAAAGAAAAGAGAGAAACAGCATCCTATGGACCAAGATAAACAAGACACTGATTCAAGAAACAAAGTTTAAAACAAGTCCATTAGAAGAAGGCATCGAATATGAATTTAGAGTCTATGCTGAAAACATTGTTGGTATTGGTAGGTGCAGTAAGCTCTCTGAGGGCTATGTCGCCCGTGATCCATGTGATCCACCTGGTATTCCAGAAGCTATGCATATCAGTAAGAATGGAATAACAATCCAGTGGACAAAGCCAGAATATGATGGAGGAAGTGTTATAACTGGTTACACTGTTGAGAAGCGTGATCTGCCTGAGGGACGATGGATGAAAGCTAGTTTTACAAATATCATTGAAACCCAATTTACTATCACTGGACTTACAGAGGGTGAAAAATATGACTTCAGAGTAATTGCAAAGAATGCTGTTGGCACTATTAGTAAGCCATCTTACAACAGCGGACCTATTGTTGCATTGGATGAGGTGGAGCCTCCCAAGTTTTCAATTGATCCTGAATACACTCAGACTCTTATTGTGAATGCTGGGGATACTTTCAAAATGGATGCAGATGTCCATGGCAAGCCAATACCTACAATTCAGTGGTTCAAAGCTGACAAGGAAATTGAAAACACAATCCGATGTGAAATCAAGAATACTGACACTAAAGCAATGATAGTCATAAAAGATGCAGCCAGACAAGATGGTGGAGAATACACTCTTCAACTCACTAATCCTGGTGGCTCACAAACCGTTCCATTCCATGTCAAGGTACTTGACAAACCCAGTTCACCAGAAGGACCTCTTCATATCACAGGACTATCAAGCGATAAATGTACACTATCATGGCGCCCCCCTCTACATGATGGCGGAAGCACAATTAGTCATTATGTTATTGAAAGACGGGAAACCAGTCGTCTTGCTTGGACTGTGGTCTCTAGTGATTGTAAAGATACAATGTACAAAGTTTCAAACCTTCTTGAAGGCAACGAATATATTTTCCGTGTCATGGCCGTCAACAGTTATGGTGTTAGTGAGCCAATCAACAGTTCAGCTGTAATAATGAAGGATCCATTTGTAGCCCCTGGATCACCACAGATTCTGGAGGTGGCTAACATTGCACGTGACTCTATGACAGTGTGCTGGAGTGCTCCCGAAACTGATGGTGGAAGTGAAATTGTTGGATATATCGTTGAAAAGAAGGATCGGTCTGGGATTAAATGGACCAGATGCAACAGACAAAAAGTTACTGATGTATGTTTCAGAGTGCAAGGCCTGATAGAGGATCATGAATATGAGTTCAGAGTATCAGCTGAAAATGCAGCTGGAATCAGTGAACCCAGTTTACCAACATCATACTATAAAGCCTCTGATCCCAAATATAAACCTGGCCCACCCACACATGTACATGTAATTGACACAACAAAGAGCTCCATTTCATTGGCATGGGGAAAGCCTCTTAATGATGGTGGAAGTGCGATACAAGGATATATCGTTGAGATATGCAAAGCTGAGGAGGAGGAATGGTCTATGTGCACTCCACCAACTGGCCTGCGTGTGAATAAATTTGAAATCACCAAATTAACAGAACAACAGGAATATAAGATTCAGGTCTGTGCTATAAATAAACTAGGAGTGGGTGAGCCTGCACTCATTCCTGGGACTGCCAAACCAGAGGAGAAACTTGAAGTTCCTGAAATTCACCTTGATTCAGAACTGAGGAAAGGCATAGTTGTTCGTGCTGGAGGATCAGTTAGAATTAATATGCCATTTAAGGGAAGACCGACACCTGAGATTCAATGGACTAAAGATGATGCCGAGTTGTCAGAAAGGGCAGTGGTTGAGAAGGGCCTAAACTTCACGCAACTTTCGATCGATTCTTGTGACAGAAAGGATTCTGGAAAATACACCCTGACCCTGCAAAACAGCAGTGGTTCTGTGACTGAATTAGTGGCAGTGAAAGTATTGGATACACCTGGAGCTCCTCAAAACCTAGTAGTTAAAGATATTAAGAAAGACTCTGTTACTCTTGTTTGGGACCCACCACTTATTGATGGAGGCGCAAAAATCAAGAATTATGTTGTTGATAAGCGTGAATCCACAAGAAAGGCTTATGCCAGTGTCACAACCAAGTGTAGCAAGACTAGCTTCAAAGTGGAAAATCTTGCAGAGGGGGCCATGTACTACTTTAGAGTTATGGCTGAAAATGAATTCGGAATAGGCTTACCAGTTGAAACAAAGACTGCTTCAAAGGCTTCTGAAGTCCCACTGCCAGTTAGAAATATCTTGTTGACTGATGTGACAAAAGCCAGTGCATCCCTGTCCTGGGAAAAACCCGAGCACGATGGTGGAAGCAGGATTGTAGGTTACTTGATTGAAATGCAACCCAAGGGAACAGATAAGTGGGGTGTAGCAACATCTGTCAAAACGTGTGAAGGCACAGTCACTGGACTAACAGCTGGCCATGAATATCTGTTGCGTGTTCTTGCATATAATGAAAAAGGAAAGAGTGAGCCAAAACCTCTTGCAGCTCCTGTCATTGCCAATGACATTGCAATCGAGCCAAGTCTCAAAGTACAATTTAGTACATATAATGTAAAATCTGGAGATGATCTCGAATTGGAAATACCTGTCTTTGGACGTCCCAAGCCAAAAGTTACTTGGATGAAAGATGGACAAGGACTTAAAGTGACATCTAGACTAAGTACTCGAATTACTCCAACCTCAGCAATTCTGAAGATTACTGAGGCCAATAAAGATGATCTGGGAAAGTACGCAATCACCGCAACAAACAGTGCTGGTGCTGTTACAGAAGAAATTGGAATAATTATACTTGATAAGCCTGGTCCACCAACAGGCCCAATTAAAGTAAATGAAGTGAGTAATAACTTTGTCACAATCTCATGGGAACCCCCATCCTACACTGGAGGCTGCCAAGTAAAGCAATACATTGTTGAAAAACGAGACACCACCTCCACAACATGGGAAGTGGTATCTGGATCTGTAGCTAGAACGTCACTCAAAATAATGAAGCTGAAAACTGGTGCAGAGTACCAATTTAGAGTCTGTGCTGAAAACAGATATGGTAAAAGCACCTCTTTGGATTCAAAGGCAATTGTTGTTCAGTATCCTTATAAACCTCCAGGGCCACCTGGAACACCATATGTCAAGTCAGCCACTAAGGACCATATGATAATTGAGTGGAATGAGCCTGTCAATGATGGTGGAAGCTCAGCAATTGGCTACCACTTAGAAAGCAAGGAACGAACGAGTATCCTGTGGACAAAGCTGAACAAAACTCTCATTACTGATACCATGTTCAAGATATGCAATCTTGAAGAAGGTATTGGATATGAATTCAGGGTGTATGCTGAGAACATTGTTGGTATTGGCAGAGCCAGTAAGGTTTCAGACAGCTTTGTTGCTCGTGATCCATGCGATCCACCTGGTACTCCAGAAGCCATTGCTATCTCAAAGAACCACGTGGTAATTCAGTGGACAAAGCCTCAGTATGATGGTGGCAGCAAAGTGACTGGATATATTGTTGAAAAGAGAGACTTGCCTGAAGGTCACTGGATGAGGGTCAACTTCACCAACGTGATTGAGACTGAATTCGCAATTACAGGCTTAACAGTAGACCAACAGTATGAATTTAGAGTAACTGCAAGAAATGCTGCTGGTATTTTCAGTGAGCCATCTGACAGCACTGGACCAATTACTGCAACAGACGAAATTGAACCTCCAACTGTTTCAATGGACCCTAAGTACAAAGATGTCATCGTGGTTAATGCAGGAGAGAATTTAACTCTTGATGCAGACATTCATGGAAAACCAATTCCTGAAGTCCAGTGGTTGAAAGAAGGAAAGGAAATGGACAAGACACTGCGCATTGAAGTAAAAACAACACAGAAATGTGCCTCAATTACAATCAAGGACTGTACACGGTTAGACAGTGGCCAGTATGATCTTGTACTAAGAAACGGCGGTGGAACAAAATCAATTCCAATCACTGTAAGGGTTCTTGATAGACCAGGACCACCAACCGGGCCACTGCGTGTAATTAATGTAATGTCTGATAAATGTGACCTGTTTTGGACTGAGCCATCTCAGGATGGTGGTGCTAACATTTCTCACTACATTATTGAGAAGAGAGAAACAAGCAGGTTATCGTGGACTTTAGTTGATTCCACTGTTCCAGCAACCACTTACAAGGTGACAAAGCTTTTGACAGGTGATGAATATATTTTCAGAGTTATGGCTGTCAATAAATATGGCATTAGTGACTCTCTGGAGTCAGAGGCAATTATTGCTCGCAACCCATATAAGCCTCCAAGTGCACCATCATCACCAGAAGCAAGTGAGATAACTAAAGATTCAATTGTTCTATCATGGAATGCCCCAGATAACGATGGTGGAACAGAAATTACTGGTTACCATTTGGAGAAACGAGACAAAGATGGTGTAAGATGGACCAAATGTAATAGGAAAAAGCTGACTGACTTGCACTTCAAAGTGACTGGTCTTTCCGAGGGGCATTTCTATGAATTCCGTGTGGCTGCTGCAAATGAAGCTGGCATGGGAGAACTAAGTGATTTATCTCTATTTTACCGAGCAATTAATGCCACAACTCCTCCTGGTCCACCTCATCATCCTAAAGTGACAGACCACACCAGTTCATCTGTGTCCCTGACTTGGGGTAAACCAGCCACTGACGGTGGTGCATACATAAAAGGTTACATCGTTGAGATGAAAGAAGTTTCTGCTGAAGAATGGAGCATATGTACACCTCCAACTGGTTTACAAGCAACTCGTTTAACAGTAGAAAAGCTAAAAGAAAATTCGGAATATAACTTCCGTGTTTGTGCCATTAATTCTGAAGGAGTTGGAGAACCAGCTGATGTCCATGGCTCAGTTATTGCCACCGAAAGAGTTGAAGCACCCGAGATTGAACTCGATGCTGACCTGAGGAAAGTTGTCTCTGTTCGTGCAGGTGGATCACTTCGTCTGTTTATAACAATCAGAGGCAGACCTGAACCATCTGTCAAATGGGAGAAAGAAGAGAGTGCTTTAACTGAGCGTGCAGTAATTGAGTCTACTGGTTCATACAGCATGCTTGTGATAGACAATGTCAATAGATTCGACAGTGGAAAATACATTCTTACTCTTGAAAATAAGAGTGGCACAAAATCAGCATTTGTGAATGTCAGGATTCTTGACTCTCCAAGTGCACCCCAGAAATTTGAAGTCAAGGATGTTACAAAAGACTCAGTGACTCTTTATTGGGAACCTCCTCTTACTGATGGTGGAGCAAAAATAACCAACTACATTGTAGAAAAGCGGGAATCTACAAGAAAAGCATTTGCAACTGTCACAAGTAACTGCACACAAAATTTCTTCAAGATAGATGAATTACAGGAGGGTGGAATATTCTACTTCCGGGTATGCGCTGTTAATGAGTATGGCATTGGTGTCATGGTGGCAACAAAGAATCCAGTCAAAATTGCCCAGGTACCTATGCCCCCAGGAAAGGTGTCTCTTGCGGATGTTACTAAGAACAGTGTAACTCTCACCTGGGTGAAACCTGCACATGACGGTGGCAGTAAAGTAATTTGTTACAATGTAGAAATGCTACCAAAAGGCACTGACAAATGGGGTGTGTGCTGCACAGTGAAAGTTCTAGAGGCTACTGTTGCAAACCTTACCCCAAATGAAACATACTCTTTCAGGGTAATTGCACTGAACGAGAAAGGAAAGAGTGAACCCCAAGAACTTGGCGTGCCTGTCCGTGCCAAAGATATAGAGATAGAACCTTCAGTTAATCTGCTCTTTAACACTTTCAGTGTTAAGGCTGGAGATGACCTTACTGTTGAAGTTCCTGTAAGAGGCAGGCCTAAGCCAGTTGTTTCATGGAAGAAAGATAACCTTCCTGTCAAGCAAACAACTTCTCTCACAGTAGTTAATACCAAGGTATCCAGCAAGATTATCATCAAAGAAGCTGCAGTAGAACATGTTGGAAAATATGAAATCACTCTAGCCAATACAGCAGGCACCATTTCCACTGATGTCAATATTGTTGTTCTTGACAAACCAGGGCCACCAGCTACAGTAAAGGTTGATGCTGTAACTTCTGACAGCATTACTCTATCATGGACTCCCCCTGAATATGATGGCGGGTGCTCCATCAATAACTACATTGTTGAGAAGAGAGATACCAACACAACAGTGTGGCAGATTGTGTCAACAAATGTTGCAAGAAACTCCATCAAGGTCTCTCGGCTGACACATGGTTCTGAATATCAATTCCGTATATATGCAGTGAATCGCTATGGTAAGAGCAAGCCTATTGACTCTCCTGGAATTACTGCAGAATATACGTTCAAACAGCCTGGGCCACCTTCTACCCCCCGTGTGGCACATGCCACAAAGGCCTTTATGCTTGTCACATGGAATGAACCAGTCATCGATGGTGGTAGCACAGTTCTTGGATATCATTTGGAACGCAAGGAGAGGAGCAGTATTCTGTGGACAAAGATGAACAGAGCTCTAATCAAAGATACTGAATTTAAAGTAAATGGTATCGAAGAGGGTATGTTCTATGAGTATCGTGTATATGCTGAAAACATTGCTGGTATTGGAAAGGTTAGCAAAGTCAGTGAGGCTATAGCTGCAAGAGATCCTTGTGATCCTCCTGGTCAACCAGTGGTTACAAGCATTACTAGAACCTCCGTGTCTCTCTCTTGGACAAAGCCTGAGTATGATGGAGGAGCCAAAGTTACAGGATATACCATTGAACGCAGAGACCTTCCAGAGGGTCGTTGGATGAGATGCAATTTCACAAATGTTGTTGAAACATACTTTGATGTTACTGCTCTTACTCAAGATCAGCAATATGACTTCCGTGTCATTGCAAAGAATGCTGCTGGACTTTTTAGTGAACCATCTGATAATACAGGCCCTATCACAGTGAAAGATGATGTCGATCCACCACGGATTATGATGGATGTGAAGTTCAGAGATACTGTATATGTAAAAGCAGGAGAGACACTGAAGATTAACGCTGATATTGCTGGACGTCCATTACCAGTAGCATCATGGTCAAAGGATGGAAAAGAGATTGAACTCAAAGCAAGAATTCAGATATCTGCAACAGACAACAGCACGATGATAACAATGAAAGACTGCATAAGGAGTGATTCTGGACAGTATGCCCTAACATTACAGAACGCAGGTGGAACAGTAACAACACCAGTGAAATGTGTAATCCTTGATAAACCAGGACCCTCAGCAGGACCACTGTCAGTCACTGACCGTACAGCAGAAGACTGCACGTTGTCATGGGGATCACCACAAGAAATAGGTGGTGCAGATATCACTCATTATGTTGTTCAGAAAAGAGAGACCAGCAGTTTGGCATGGACAGTTGTACACGGAGAGGTAAAAACAAAAACATGCAAAGTCACAAAACTCCTCAAAGGAAATGAATACATCTTCAGAGTTCTAGCTGTAAATAAGTTTGGACTCGGTGAAGCCCTTGATAGTGAAATTGTTAAGGTCACCGATCCATTCACTTTTGCTGCAGCACCAACAAATGTTGAAATACAAAATGTGAGCAGTGAGGAGATGACTCTGACTTGGGCTAAGCCTACTTATGATGGAGGCAGTGAGATCTGTGGATATATCATTGAACGGCGTGAGAGATCGGGTCTTCGATGGGTCAGAGTTAGCAGGGAGCTTGTAAAAGACCTAACATTTGTAGTGACTAAACTCAGACGAGGGTGTGAATATGAATACAGAGTATTTGCAGAAAATGCTGCAGGTATAAGTCCCCCAAGTGATCCTTCTGCTCCAGCAAGAGCAGAGGATGCATTACTTCTGCCAGACCCGCCAACAAAACCAAAGGTCCTGGATCACACAAAGAAAGCTATAACTATTGTCTGGAACAAGCCTTTGTCAGATGGTGGTACTCCAGTTATTGGATACAGTGTGGAATACAAGAAAACAGAAGATGAAGAATGGATTGTCGCCATTCCGATGACTAAGAGCACAGAGTTTACTGTCTCTGGTCTCACTGCTGATGTTGAATATGTATTTGCTGTTAAATCAATTAATAAAATTGGCTCGAGCGAACATTCTCCAGTTTCTGAGCCACAGGCAGCAACAGACAGAAAGGAGGAACCTGTATTTGATGTCGACATCGAGATGAGAAAAACTCTGATTATTAAGCACGGCCATTCCTTCACTCTGACAGCACCATTTAAAGGAATACCTGTGCCTTCAGCCACATGGGATAAGGAGGGAACTGATCTCAAATCAAGAGCTACAATTGAAACAACTGGAACATATACATCACTGACCATTGAAAAGGCAACAAGAAATGACTCAGGACAGTATACTGTCACATTGGATAACGGTGTTGGAACTGCATCATTGCCAATGGTCGTCAAAGTCCTTGATTCTCCTGGTCCACCAATTAATGTGAAGATTAAGGATGTCACAAAAGACTCAGCCACAGTAACTTGGGAAGCTCCAGAAAATGATGGAGGAGATGCTGTAAAGGCTTACCATGTTGAGAAACGTGAAGCTAGTAAAAAGGCCTGGGTATGTGTAACAAATAACTGCCGCAATCCTGTATACAAGGTAGAGGACTTGCAAGAGGGCGCAATCTACTACTTCAGAGTCATTGGAGAAAATGAGTTCGGTATGGGTGTGCCTGCCGAGACAAAAGATGGAACAAAAATAACAGGTGATTATCAGTTTGATTTGCACCATAATTCACAATTTAATATTAGGCTTCTTTTTATGCTTATATATTATATTCAATTTACATTAAATTATTAATTTCTCTCCATCATTTCAACAGAAATACCAAGTCCTCCTGCCAGGCTTGGAGTGGCTGAAGTCACAAAGGACAGTATAACAATTGTATGGTCAAGACCAGAATATGATGGTGGAAGCAGAATCAAGAGCTACCTCATTGATGCTCTGGAGAAAGGCCAGCAGAAGTGGGTGAAGTGTGCCACTGTAAAAGCCAACACCCATACAATCAAAGGGTTGAGGGAAAATGGAGAGTACTTCTTCAGAGTTCGTGCTGAAAATCATGCAGGACTCAGTGAACCAAAGGAAATGATTATTCCTGTCATTGTAAAGGATCAACTTGGTGAGTGTCATTTTATTTCTTGACCAAAATATTACTCCCAAATATACAAACATTCCACTAAAATGTGTCATTTTTTTTCTGCAGATGCCCCTGAATTTGATATGAAGAACTTCCCACACAACACAGTTTATGTGAGAGCAGGGTCAAATTTGAAATTTGAGCTTCCTCTCACTGGCAAACCAATGCCAAAGGTGGCAATGACGAGAAACAATGTTCCAGTCAGGTGTGGCAAGAGATTCAGTTTTGAAGTAACCCCAGAAAGTCTTAATATTGATCTGAAAGAAAGCATTGCCGGTGACGCAGGACGATATGATATTGTAGCCTCCAACACGAGTGGAACAACCAAAATGTTTGTAAATATACTGGTATTGGACAGACCTGGTCCTCCAGTTGGCCCAGCTGAAATAAGTGATGTTGGAGAAACAAGCCTGTGTCTCAAATGGCTCCCACCAATATATGATGGTGGTAGCCCAGTGACCAACTATGTTGTACTCAGGCGTGAAACAAGCACACCAGCTTGGGTAGAGGTGTCATCCACAGTTGCCAGGAATATCATTAAAGTTACCAAACTAACAAAGGGCGAAGAATACCAATTCCGAATTAAAGCAGAGAATCGCTTTGGTATCAGTGACCACATCGACTCTCAGACGGTCACTGTGAAGCTTCCATATAGTGAGTGCATATTTATTGTATTCTGTTTCTCTTCAAACAATACCAAACTTTCAAATGTAAATCTTATTCTTTAACTCTTTATTCTAGCAATCCCTGGGCCACCATCAACACCATGGGTGAGCTTTGCTTCAAGAGAAAGCATTACTGTCTGCTGGCATGAACCCGTAGTAGATGGAGGGAACCCAGTGTTTGGGTACCATGTTCAGATGAAAGAAAGAAGTAGTATTCTGTGGCAGCTAGTAAACAAGACAGCACTTCCTGCTAATCAAATTAGAGTCACAAACATATGCCCTGGCATGATCTACGAATTCAAGATTGCTGCGGAAAATGCTGCTGGGACTGGAAAATTCAGCAAGACATCAGAGGAAGTGCTTGCCATTGATGCCTGTGGTACGTTACTGAATGCATGAAATTGCCGTGTGTGTAGGAGATTTCGTACGTAAAATGCACTGTTGGAGCTGTTGCTAAATGTTAAATTCTTGTCTTGCTTTAGATCCTCCAGCAAATGTGAGAATCTCTGAAATTACAAAAAGCTCAATTAGCCTGGTCTGGCAGAAGCCTCCATTTGATGGTGGAAGCAAGATCACTGGCTACATGGTTGAGCGAAGAGAAGCACCAAATGGCAGATGGACAAAGGCTAACTTTACCAATGTCATTGAGACAAATTTCAATGTCTCAGGTTTAACACAGAATGAGTCATATGAATTCAGAGTCTTTGCAAAGAACGCTGTTGGCTCTGTAAGCAACCCATCTCTTATTGCTGGACCAGTAACTTGTGTTGATGTTTCTGGTGAGTATTACACTTTTCATACCAAATTCATTTACCAGTCTCTTGTTTTAAGTGTTTCAGTACCTAATGATTCAGTACTTAGATGTTATTTTAAGCATTGTTTGTATACTTCCCATTTTAGGTGCTCCGGCAATTGACTTGCCCCCTGAGTACTTGGATGTTGTACAATATAAAGCTGGGGCTTCTGTGAAGATAAAACTAGGAATTATTGCCAAGCCTTTGCCAACATTTGAATGGCTCAAGGATGGAAAGGAATTAGTTGCAAGTTCACAGCTTTCAATTGAAAGCACCACTGATTCTTCTGCCATCCTTATCAAGGATGCTACTCGTTATCACACTGGTACATATGAAATGAAGATCAGGAATGTGTTTGGCACAGCATCTGCCACTATCAGAATACAGATTCTAGGTATGTTCATTTTTGTGTGGCGAGCTTACACTTATTTCACTACCGGTCATCAATTTTCTATGACAATTAATTAATTTCTTTAAATGTCCTTTCTATTTGAACATCACCAGACAAACCAGGCCCCCCTGCTGGAAACATTGAGTTTAAAGCAGTGACTGCTGACAACATAACTATTGCATGGGAACCAGTGGCAGATGATGGAGGATCCAAAGTCACCCATTATGTGGTGGAAAAAAGAGAGACAAGCCGAACTGTGTGGTCTACCATTTCTGACTGTTTGGAGACGTGCACAGTATCTGTCCAGAAGCTAATCAGAGGAAGTGAATATGTGTTCCGTGTAAGAGGAGTCAACAAATTTGGAGTTGGAGATTCTCTGGAATCTGAACCCATTGTTGCCAAGAATGCTTTCGGTAATAAATTATAGTTCATACTGTCAAGAAAAATAGAGATTTCAAAGAAAAACTTTGAGATTTAAAAAATGCTTAAAATTAATTTTTGCCTTTTAAATGTTTTTGTTTAGTTTCTCCTGGACAGCCTACTACACCAGAGGCAACAGAAATCACAAGAACCTCAATGCAGATTGTGTGGGATAAACCCGGAGTGGATGGCGGTAGCATGGTTACAGGCTACTGTTTACAGCGACGTGATAAGAAGAGTCTACGCTGGATTAAGGTTTACAAAGACCCCATCAGTGACACAAAAGCAAAGGTCCATCACTTGACTGAGGGAAATGAATATCAGTATCGTGTGTGTGCAATCAACAAAGCCGGAGAAGGCCCATTCTCAGACGTGTCTGACTTTTACAAAGCAGCTGATCCTGTTGGTGTGTATTTCTAATTGTATTATTACAGTATTATTTATATTATATATTATATTGTAGTCTTAAAATACTCAACTAATATATTCTATAAATACATTATTGTAATTCATTTATCCAGTGTTTTGATGTGCAGTGTTTTTCAAACATTGTGAATGTTTCAACAGAGACACCTTTTGAGCCAACTAAGCTAAAGGTTGTTGATTCAACGAAAACATCTATTACTCTTGAATGGTCCAAACCAGAATATGATGGCGGAAGTGAAATTACTAGCTATGTTGTGGAGAAAAGGATTGGTGAAGAAGGAGAATGGACAGTGATCAGTCAAAAGGGTGAAGTCAGAACTACTGAGTATGTTGCCTCAGATCTTAAGCCAGACGTTGATTACTACTTCAGAGTATCTGCTGTGAACTGTGCTGGGCGAGGAGACCCAATAGAGATGGAGGAACCTGTGCAAGCTAAAGATATTCTTGGTATGTATATCATTACAGTGTGGTATATTTTTTTCCAACACAGGATTTGTTTGGTTACAATGATGTTTAACCTACTTCTTTTTGTCCTTTTGCAGAGGAGGCCCAGGTTGATCCAGATGTTGCAATGAGAACTCATTACATTGTGAAAGCTGGAAAAGATGTTGAGATCATGGTACCTCTGAAGGGTAGACCTGCTCCAAGTGTTTCCTGGAAGAAGGAAGAGCAAAACATTGACAGTGACCCTAAATATGACATTCACACCACAGTTACTTCATCATGCCTTGTAATTTCACAAGTAACCCGAAATGATACTGGAAAATACACCATTGAAATATCAAATGGAGTAGGCCAACCAAAATCACTGACATTATCTGTGAAAGTACAAGACACTCCTTCTGCATGTAGAAATCTGGTCTTGAAGGAGGTCACTCGTGGCAAAGTGACCCTTTGCTGGGAACCCCCTCTTCTTGATGGCGGTGCTGAAATCACTAACTATATTGTCGAGAAGAGAGACTCCTCAAAGCGCATGTATGCTTCTGTAACAAATAAATGTATGGAAACGACTTACGTAATTGAGGAGCTATCCGAGAAGACATCATACTTCTTCCGTGTATCAGCAGAAAATGAGAATGGAGTAGGTGATCGATGTGATACAAAAGAAGCGGTTAAAGCCACTGAGACACCAGGCCCTATTAAAGATCTGGCTATGAAAGATTCCTCAAAGACATCGGTGACTCTACAGTGGAACAAACCAGATTATGATGGTGGTAGCATTATTACTGACTATATCATTGAAAAGAGAATTCAAAGTGAGGAAGATTGGGCCGCTGCTGGCACAAGCAAGCAGTGTGAGTTTGCAGTCAAAAAGCTTAAGGAACTCACCGAGATGTTCTTTAGAGTTTGCTCCGTGAATGAGAAGGGCAAAAGTGATTTTACAGAGATCGGTCCAATTAAAGTAAAAGACTACATCATACCTCCAGAGGCAAACCTTGAGGAGTATCCTGATGGACAGATAAGTGTGCGCCTTGGCCACAATGTACATATTGAGCTGCCATACAAAGGTAAACCCAGGCCAGCTATTATTTGGCTAAAGGACAATTTGCCATTAAAAGAAAGTGAAAAGGTTCGCTTCAAGAAGACAGACAGCAAGGCAACCCTTATGATAAAGAATGTGGAAAAAGAGAATGGTGGTAAATATACACTTACTCTTGACAACAATGTCTCAAGGAAATCATTCCATATACAAGTCATCACCCTTGGGCCACCTTCCAGACCCATTGGACCCATTCGCTTGGATGAGGTTAGAGCAGAGAGTATAATGATATCTTGGGATGAACCAAATGATGATGGAGGTGGAGAAATCACTTGCTACTGTGTTGAAAAACGTGACACCTCACAGACAGACTGGAAGATGGCTTGTTCGACTGTGATTGGAACATCATTCAAGGTACCAAATCTAATCAAAGGAATTCAGTATCAGTTCAGGGTATGTGCAGAGAATCGCTACGGTGTAAGTGAGCCTCTGGTTTCACAAAATGTCATCGCCAAGCATGAGTTCAGACCACCAGGTCCGCCAGGCATCCCATTTGTCTACAATATCACCAATGATGGAATGACAATTCAGTGGGAGGCACCTATCTTTGATGGTGGCTGTCCAGTTCTTGGATTCCATGTGGAAAAGAAGGAAACAAACAGCATCATGTGGCAGAAGGTCAATCCAGTATTGATCACTGCAAGAGAATACAGGATAATTGGTCTTATTGAAGGCTTGCGATACCAGTTCAGGGTATATGCTCAGAACGATGCTGGATACAGCCGTATGAGTGATGAGAGCAAACCAACTACGGCTGTTTCTCCTGTTGGTAAGTTCACTTCAAAAAATTATTTAAAAAAAAATATTTTTAATGCTGAAAAATAATCTGTGAAAACCCTGAAAAACTCTTCCTAAAAAGTGAACTTTTTACATTATGTGTATTTAGATCCTCCTGGTACTCCTGACTATGTTGACGTGACAAGTGAATCAGTGAAATTAAAATGGGAGGCACCCAAAAGAGATGGTGGAAGCAAAATTGTGGCCTACAATGTTGAGAAACGACAAGGACAAGGTCGTTGGCTTAAGAGCAATTTCACAGATGTAACGGACACTGAATTTATAGTACCTGGTCTAACTTGTGGTGAGCGCTATGAATTCAGGGTTATAGCAAGAAATGCCATCGGCACTATAAGCCCACCTTCTCAGTCTTCAGGCTATGTACTCATCAGAGATGAAAGCTGTAAGTACCCTATACATGCAGTACATATTGTGCACACATTTATTACTCAAATCAGAATTATATCTTACTTTTTTCTTCACTTGTAGTCTCTCCAAACATTGAATTTGGCCCAGAGTACTTTGAGGGAGTTGCCATTTCAGCAGGAGACGTCCTCAAGCTTAAAGTCACAGTTACAGGAAGGCCAACACCCAAGGTCACATGGTACAGGGATGATGTGGAATTGACTAAGAAGATGGTAGATATCACAACAGTTGCTGGTTCCAGCACTCTCTTTGTCAGAGACGCTGACCGTTCACACCGTGGCATTTATACTGTAGAAGCCAAGAATATTTGTGGAAACAAAAAGGAGCAAAAGAAAGTTGAAGTCTTTGGTATGTATAATGTTGGTTTTCCTAATCCTGTTCTCTTGTGACTGTATCTGCCTGTATTACTCACTATTCTGATGTTTCTAGACACACCTGGAGAGCCTGTTGGACCAATTGTCTTTACAAACATATCTGAAGGCAAAGTAACACTTTCATGGAATCCCCCAGAGAATGACGGCTGCTCTCCGGTTACTCATTATGTAATTGAAAGACGTGAAACCTCCAAAATTTCCTGGACACTAGTCACAGATCAGTGTGAGGAATGCACATACAACGCCACCAAGCTAATTAAGACCAATGAGTATCAGTTCCGTGTTTCTGCTGTCAACAAGACTGGTGTCAGTAGACGGCTGGACTCTGTTCCTGTTATTGCTCAAATGCAATACAGTAAGTCACATTTAACTCAGTTTATTCATTAAATGTTATAATTATAATGAACAATGGCAGCAAATTGATACACTGTATACATAAAATTCCATTAAAAATGTTCTTCTTCCTACAGCCACCCCAGATCTTCCTGGTACTCCTGATGCAACAGCGGTTGATGGGGAGAGCATTACAATCGGCTGGGCTCCACCAACAAATGATGGTGGAAATGCAGTTAAGCATTATATTGTTGAAAGGCGTGAGAAGAAGACCGGACGCTGGCTAAAGGTCTTAACTAGAAAACCAATTATAGAGCCTGCGCACAGAGTGACTCATCTTACTGAGAATGTGGAATATGAATTCCGTATTTATGCAGTTAATGATGCTGGAGTTGGAGCGCCAAGCAATATTTCAATGCCTATTAAATGTGCAGAGCCAACTGAAGAGCCAGATCCCCCTTCAATCGTTAATGTGACTGACACCACCAACACTTCTGTGAGTCTGGAATGGACTAGGCCTGCCTATGATGGTGGCATGGAGGTTTCGGGTTACATTATTGAGATGTGCAAGGGATCTGAAACAGAATGGCATAGAATCAATGAGGATCTCTGCACTGTCACAAAATACAATGCAACTGGTTTGGAAACTGGTGCAGAGTATAAATTCCGCATTATTGCAGTCAATGCTATTGGAAAGGGTGAAGCAAAGGAGATTCCTGAACCAGTACAAGCTGTGGACAGATTGACCGCACCAGAGATTGAAATTGATGCAAGCTTCCAACAAACACACATTGTCAAGAGTGGAGCCAGTGTGTGTCTCCGCATTGCTTTCAAAGGAAAGCCAGCGCCCAGTGCTTCATGGATAAAGGTGGACGGAGAACTTGGTGTTATGGCAGATATAACTACCACAGAAACTTCCACTTCTTTGACACTGGAAAACTGTACACGAAATGACAGTGGAAAATACACTCTTGCTCTCGAGAACAACAGTGGTAGCACATCTGTTACTTTTACAGTTAAAGTGCTAGACACACCTGGAGCTCCAGGTCCTCTCACATTAAAGGATGTTACAAGGGGGGCCCTTTCACTTACATGGGAGCCTTCAGTCAATGATGGCGGTGCACGTGTTCATCACTATCTTGTAGAGAAGCGTGAGGCCAGCCGTCGTACATGGACAGAGGCAGCGCCTAAGTGTACTCAAACCAGCTTGAGAGTTTCAGAGCTCCTGGAAGGGGTACCCTACTTCTTCAGGGTCATGGCAGAAAATCAATTTGGCCTCGGTGAAGCTTATGAAATGCCTGATCCAGTTGTCGCCACAGCTGAACCAGCTCCACCAAAGAGACTAGACATTATTGATACCACTGATACAACAGTTACACTTGCTTGGCTGAAGCCTGAACATGACGGTGGCAGCCGTATCACAGCTTATTGTGTCGAGTCCAAAGTGAAGGGAACAGATGCATGGACTGTTAGTGGTTCTACCAAAAGCTTAACCCTTGTAGCCGAAGGCTTAACGGAAGGCTCAGAATATGAATTCCGTGTCAAAGCCAAAAATGATGCAGGGTTTAGTGTACCTAGAGAAGCATTCTCATCCGTTGTTGTTAAAGAACCCCGTATTGAGCCAACCGCAGATCTTAGTGGCATTACCAATCAGCTTATTTCTTGCAAGACCGGCGGTTCATTTGAGATTGATGTCCCGATTAGTGGCAGACCAGCTCCAAAGGTTATTTGGAAGCTTGAAGAAATGAGGCTAAAAGAAACTGACAGAGTTTCAATCAAGACAATCAAGAATAGGACCACTTTGAGTGTTAAGGAGAGTATGCGAGGTGATGGAGGACGGTACTTCCTTACCCTTGAGAATGTCACTGGTGCCAAAACATTCACTGTCACCGTCAATGTCATTGGCAGACCCAGTCCTCCAGAAGGCCCTGTTGAGATTTCCTCGATTACATCTGAGTCTTGCAAATTAGCATGGAATGAGCCCGAAGATGATGGTGGAACTGAGATAACCAACTACATTGTTGAGAAGCGTGAATCTGGCTCCACTGCCTGGCAGCTTGTTAACTCCAGTGTGAAACGCACATCATTCCATGTTTCACATCTGACAAAGTATATGCAGTACACTTTCCGTGTTAGTGCTGAAAACAGATTTGGTGTAAGCAAACCAACGGAGTCTGAGACAATTGTTGCAGAACATCCATTTGGTAAGCAGTTAAAAAAAATAAATAAATAATAATAACTTATTACAAAAGAGCATGTTATTCCTGATGGCTAATTTTATTTACTGTTTTTCTGTTACAGTTCCACCAGGGCCTCCAACCAAGCCAGAAGTGTTTGCAGTTAGTGCTAATACCATGAGCATTCGTTGGGAAGAACCATTCCATGATGGTGGTAGTAAGGTGACTGGGTACTGGATTGAGAAGAAGGAGCGCAATACTATTCTCTGGGTCAGAGAAAACACCATCCCATGCTTTGAGTGTTACTACAAGGTGGACGGCCTTGTTGAAGGACTTGAATACCAGTTCAGAGTGTATGCAATGAATACTGCTGGCCTCAGTAAAGCAAGTGAAGCTTCAAAGAGAGCTGTGGCTCAAAATCCAGTCGGTAAGTTAAAAAAAAAAATGCTCTAAAAACATAAAGTATTTTCTTCCACATGCTTATTTTAATTTTGCAAACATACTGATTTTTGTCCATGTTTGTATTTCTCAAGATCCCCCAGGAAAGCCAGAAGTGACGAATGTGTCGAGATCAACAGTTTCAATTAAGTGGTCTGTGCCACTGAATGATGGTGGAAGCCCAATTGTAGGTTACATTGTTGAGCGCAAGCCATACACCATCACTGGAGAAGGTCGTTGGCTAAAGTGTAACTACACTAATGTTACTGAAACAAACTTCACCATTACTGCACTGGGAGAAGGAGAGGTGTATGAGTTCCATGTGATTGCCAAGAACGCTAACAGCGTGTTCAGCTTGCCATCAGCTTCAACAGGCGCAGTGACTTGCAAAGCAGAATACAGTAAGACTCTCTTTTTGCTTTTTAGCCAAGGTGCTAGTGCAGTGCTGTAATCAAAAGTTATAACATTCTCTCGTTGTTTAACAGCTCCTCCAAAAGCAGAACTGGACAGCAAACTTCTTGTGGACACAGTAACTATCAGAGCAGGATCAGATCTTGTTCTTGATGCTGCTGTTGGTGGTAAGCCTGATCCAAAAGTCTCCTGGGCCAAGGGGCAGAAAGAGCTCGACCACTGTGAGAAATACTCTCTACAGTATTCTAGCACCCGTGCACTGGCAATCATAAAGTTCTGTGATAGAGATGACACTGGAAAGTATGTTCTGACAGTGAAGAACGCCAGTGGAACCAAAACCGCTGAAGTCAACGTAAAGGTGCTTGGTAAGTGTAATGATTATATTCACTTACCAAATATAATCCGTCCACATATATAGAAGATCAAAGCACTGTTTAACTCTGCCATACATGTCTTACAATGTTGTTCTTGAATCTGTTCTTTTCTAAGATACACCGGGCCCATGCAGGGACATAACAGTAAGCAATGTGACTGAGGAGAAATGCAAACTGTCCTGGAAGGAACCACTAGAGGATGGTGGTGACCTCATCACGCACTACATTGTGGAGAGAAGGGATACCAACAGACTTAACTGGGTCATTATGGATGCAGAATGCAAGGGCCTCACATGTGACATTACCAGACTTTTCAAAAACTATGAATATTTGTTTAGAGTAAGAGGTGTGAACAAGTATGGAGCAGGTGTGCTTGAGCAGTCTTCACCAATCTTTGCCAGAAACTCATTCAGTAAGTATAATATTTAAAAATACTCTAAATGTAATAATACATTTAAAAAGGGCTGTTATTAAGGTTCCTGCTCTACTGCAGCTGTCCCATCACCTCCGGGACCACCAGAAATCCTGGCTGTTGGAAAAGATTTTGCAACAATCGAGTGGCTGAAGCCTGAGAGTGATGGAGGTAGTGAGGTCACAAACTACTTGATTGAGAGGAAAGAGAGGAAGAGCATCAGATGGGTCAAGGTCAACAGAGATTCTATTCTCAAAGACACATCCTTCAAGGTTACAGGTCTGCAAGAGGGCAACATTTACCAGTTCCGGGTGACAGCCATGAACGCTGCTGGTGATAGTGAGCCCAGTGACGCCTCCATGTATGCTGTCTGCAGACTGCCAACAGGTACACAGTTGACACAAATGTCTTTATCAGCTACAAAGTACTGCATTTGAATTACAAAATACTTACAGTTCAGTCGTTGTGACAAATTTCCACTACAGGCAAGCCGGATTCTCCATCAATTCCACGTGTATTAGACACACACAAGGACAGCATCAGCCTTGCCTGGGCAAGACCAGTGGAAGATGGAGGTGCTGATGTTCTTGGTTATGTCCTTGAAATGCAAGAACTAGGCTCTGAGACATGGACCAAGACACATGAGAAGACTATCAGAAATACAGAATACACTGTGACAGGTCTCACTCCTGGCAAAAAGTACTGTTTCAGAGTTGCTGCAGTCAATGTCAATGGAACAGGTGACTTCAGTGATCCATGTACTGAAGTAGAGCCTGTTGAAAGAATTGGTAAGTAAAGAGTTCACTGTTATATATGTTCATAAAAAGCTTGTTCTATTATTATATACAAATTGTTATACATGTTCATAAACATTTTTGATAATTACATGTACATGATGTCACTTAGTACTTCACTACCATAATGAAAATAATTTCTTTTCTCAGAAATTCCTGATCTTGAGCTTCCTGATGATCTGAAGAAGACTATTTGCCTTAGAGCCGGAGGTTCTCTCCGTCTTCATATTACTGTTACCGGAAGACCAATTCCAGCTATCACCTGGAGCAAACCTGGTGTCGATCTACAGAACCGAGGCTTCATTGAAGTGACTAATACTGCCACAACCCTTATTATTGATAGGGTGCACCGCTATGATGCTGGAAAATACACTGTTGAAGCTTCTAATTCAGCCGGCAAGAAGGATGCTAGTATTCTTGTGAAGATCTATGGTATGTTTTGGAGTATTTAATCGTGTACATTATATAAATACATTCCAAGATCACTCATGTATACAGTAAGCCCCCGTTATTCGCGGGGGTTACATTACACGAGCACCCACGTATAATGAAAAACTGCGTTGTTGTGTTTTGGTCAAAAAATGCCTTAAAATGTCTATTTTTATAGTGTAAACCCTAAATATGCCCTTTCATTTCATTTTAAACAGTTTAATACATTACCCTTAAAGAAAATGTAAATATAAACCCGAGGTTTAAATGCGGAAAAGTCACGAATGAGAGAGACAGAGACAGAGAGAGAGACAGAGAAGGATAGAGCGAGAGAGAGAGAGGGACGATCCGTGCGCTCCAGAACGAGAGAGCAAGAGAGAGAGATACAGAGACAGAGAGAGAGAGGGAGAGAGAGAGAGAGAGACGCGCGCTCCGGAAAAGTCACGAACGAGAGAGACACAGAGAGAGAGAGAGAGGCGCACGCTCTGGAAAAGCCACGAGAGAGAGACAGAGAGAGAGAGAGCGCACGAGAGAGAGATACAGAGACAGAGAGAGAGAGAGAGGCGCACGCTCTGGAACAGCCACGAGAGAGAGACAGATAGAGAGAGAGAGAGCGTGCGAGAGAGAGATACAGATACAGAGAGAGAGAGACACGCGCTCCGGAAAAGTCACAAACTAGAGAGACAGATTTAGAGAGAGTGTGCTCGCGAGAGACAGAGAGAGAGAGAGAGAGAGAGAGAGAGATACAGAGAGGGAGCGAGAAAGGGAGTAAGAGAGAGCGACAGAGAGAGAGAGAGATAGAGAGAGAGAGAGAGAGAGAGAGAGAGAGTAAGAGAGAGCCCTACGGCCATGCATGGGGAGCCAGAAGAACTAAAATTAGTTAATTAAAAAACATATTGGCACGAACAAAGCAAAAAAAAAAGCGGAGAATATTTGCAGGTTCCGCGTTGTTTTGAATATTTCCGTGTAAAACGATTTCGTTCTAAAAAAAAACGTGTGTGACTGGATCCGTGAGTTCCGATCCGCGTAAAACTGGGGGTTTACTGTATAGTGATCATAGTGATCTCTCTCTCTCTATATATATATATATATATATGTACATAATGCTGTATATTGGCCAAACCGTAGTACAGCAGTTTCATAATCACAACTGTGTTTTTTTTAGATACCCCTGGACCAGTAGGTCCAATTAAAATGAAAGAGCTCACAAAAGAGTCAGCTCATATTTCCTGGGATGCTCCTGAGGTTGATGGTGGAGCACCTGTTAACAATTACATCATTGAGAGAAGAGAAACATCAATGAGAGCCTACAAAACAGTGACTTCCAAATGCAACAAAACATCATATAAAATCACAGGCCTGGAGGAGGGGATGCTGTACTACTTTAGAGTCTTGCCAGAAAATATCTATGGCATAGGGGAACCTTGTGAGACACCAGATGCTGTGTTGGTGTGTGAAGTGCCATTGCCCCCAGCGAAGTTAGATGTCGTAGATGTCACTAAGTCCTCTGTAACTCTTGGGTGGGAGAAACCTGAACATGACGGAGGCAGCAGAATCACTGGCTACATTGTTGAAGCCTGTAAGGCTGGTACAGACAAATGGATGAAGGTCGCCACTCTGAAATTAACGGACTTTGGGTTTACTATTGATAAGCTGAATGAAAATGAGCAGTACCTCTTCAGGGTACGTGCTGTCAACAGCAGAGGAATGGGTGAAGCCAAAGAAACCGTCACTGCTGTGACTGTACAAGAACAAAGAGGTATTTACCAAACCTTTTCATGATTTAATGTGTAATTAGGGCTTCTAATTATTAGAGTTCATATCTAGATGTAGATGCATACATTAACCTAAACAGTCTAGATTTCCATGCTGCAAAAAAAAACTAAACTAAAGGATTGTCTACAATCTGCATTTTAAATAATATAGCAAGAAGTATTTACATCATCAATGTATACAGTTACAGCAGTGATTTAACTGTACAATATATGTTTGCCTTACAAACTGTATGTTTACATGAATCTTTCCATTTCAGTTATGCCACTGGTCAATCTGTCAAGCATTCCACAGAAGATGATCAGTGTTTTGGCTGGCAAACCGCTTGAACTTGATTTGCCAATCATTGGAAGACCACCTCCAATTTGCTCTTGGTTCTTTAATGACAATAAATTAAAGGTACAGGAACGTGTGAAGATCCAGTCAACTGCAAAGTTCACCAAATTAACTGTCCTTGACACCACCATTGATGATACTGGAGAGTATACTCTTGAAGTGAAGAATATTACAGGACTGATTACAGAAAAGATAAAAGTTGTCATTCTCTGTAAGTCTTTATCCAGCCTTTCACATTTGTCAATTTTGTGATTAATGTGATTTTGGAGAAAAATAACAAAATCTTCCTCTACAGCTAAACCTGATCAGCCTAATGGACCAATGCAGTTTGATGAGATTGATGCAACTTCAGTTACAACAAGCTGGAACCCTCCAGAGAGAGATGGAGGCGCTCCCGTCACTAACTATGTGGTTGAGCAACGTGATGCTCATCGTCCAGGATGGGTACCTGTCTCCGAATCAGTCAGCAGACCAATATTTAAGTTTGAAAGATTAACAGAAGGAGATGAATATGTCTTCCGTGTAGCAGCAGTCAATCGCTATGGTACTGGAGACTATTTGCAGTCTGAAGTTGTGGCATGCAGGAGTTCCAAATGTAAGGAAAACTTTTTCTCCACATGTTTTATATTTTTTGTACAGTTTTACAAGCAATCCCACTAACTTCAATTATTTCTGTTGTGACAGCCATTCCTGGACCACCAGGCCGACCAGTAGTGTTTGACGCTTCGCGTGATGGTATGACCATTGCATGGGAACCACCAGATGAGGATGGTGGATTAGAGATATCTGGCTATATCATTGAGCGCAAAGAGGTCAGATCTGACAGATGGGTGCGTGCTAATAAGAACCCTGTGACCATGACAAGATACAGATCTACTGGTCTTATTGAGGGTCTTGAATATGAGCACAGAGTGACAGCCATTAATGCTAGAGGTGTTGGCAAACCCAGTCTACTCTCCAAACCTGCTGTGGCAACTGATCCAGTTGGTAAGTATTCTTTCCGTCTTGGAGGTTAAATCCTGGTAAATCATAACATGTGAAAACATGTTGTTAATTACTATAATTGTTTTCAATCTATACAGACCCACCTGGCTCACCTCAGAACCCAAGAGTCACAGACACCACAAAGACTTCTGTGTCACTGTCCTGGACTCCACCTGATGAAGAGGGTGGTTCTAAGGTTACTGGTTATCTGATAGAGATGCAGAAGGTTGGTTCCGTAGCCTGGATTAAATGCAACACCACACCATCAATGATTTGTGAATACACTCTGACGAAAATGCCTCAAGGAGAGGAGTTCAAATTCAGAGTCATGGCCTGTAATGCTGGCGGACCAGGCGAACCTGCTGAAGTACCAGGAACAGTCACTGTGAAAGAGATGCTTGGTATGACTTTACTTTAAATTATTTTTTTTATCAACAATTGATCAATCAAATACATTTTACTAATTGTCATTAAATACTTATTTTTTTTTGCCCTGTTTCAGAACCCCCAAGCCATGATCTTGAAGCTAAGTACAAAGATGTCTTTGTTGTGAGACATGGAGCAGTCATCAAGCTTTCAGTTCCAATCAAAGGCAAACCGGCACCTGTTTGCAAGTGGACAAAAGATGGAGCTGACATTACTAACCGTGCAATGATTGCTTCCAGTGATGATGTTACTGAGCTTGTTATCAAGGATGCTGAGAAGTCAGACTCCGGTGTATACGTTCTTCAACTTGAAAACAAATGTGGCAAAAAAACAGTGCAGATCAAGGTTAAAATTATTGGCCGCCCATCAGCACCTGAAGGTCCTCTTGCATTTGATGATATCCAGGCTCATTCTGTAAGAGTTAGTTGGACACCACCAAAAGATGATGGTGGTACAGAAATCCTTGGATACATTGTGGAAAGGCGTGAGGCACAAAAGGCAGCCTGGTATACTGTGGACTCGCGAGTGGTTGACACATCCCTGGTGGTTAAAGGACTACAGGAAAACGCTGAATACCACTTTAAGGTCACAGCAGAAAACAGGTTTGGAATCAGCAGTTCCCTCAAGTCTGAACAACCTCTTGTACCAAAGACACCAATTTGTAAGTATTTTTTCAACTACCTAATTCCAATATGCATTATTAAACAAATAAAACTAAATGTTTCTTGTGTGTTCTAAAATGAAAAGGTGTGCCAGAAGCTTCAACTATACCACCAGAGGTCATGGATGTCACAAAGAACTCTGCTTCTTTGGCTTGGACTAAACCTAAAGATGATGGTGGCTCTCCAATCACTGGATACTACATTGAATACAAGGAGATGTCATCTGAAAAATGGGTTCGTCATGAGACAAAAATTACTTCTACAATGTACAAGCTGAGCGGACTCACCACTGATGCAGAATATCAGTTCCGTGTGATCGCTGTAAATGATATTGGAGAGAGTGAACCTGGACTAACATCGGATTCTGTCATATGCAAAGATCCATTCGGTAAGAGCAATTTATTATAAACAGATTCCAATGACCTAACACTATTATGTTTTATTAAAGTGGTATTGCCTCATTCTCTGCTCCAGACAAACCAAGCCAACCAGGTGAGATAGACACAGTGACGGTAACCAAAGACTACATTGCCATTCGCTGGGAAGCTCCTGAATGTGACGGTGGAAAGCCAGTCCTTGGTTACTGGGTTGAGTACAGAAAATCAGGAGAAAGCACCTGGAAGAAGTGTAACAGGGAACGCTCAAAGGACAAGCAGTTTACTCAGGGTGCTTTACAAGAAGCCACTGAGTATGAGTTTAGAGTTTTTGCTGAAAATGAAACAGGAATCAGCAGACCCCGCAGGACTGCAACTGGAATCAAAACTAAACTAAGTGGTAAGCATAATTGTTGCTGAGGCACAGTTTATTCCAAACAAATGTATGCATACAATTATATTTATATATATATTTCCTTCAAATTTTATCAGTTGGAGCGCCACCAGCACTCAGAAAGGAGATGGATGAAGTTACTGCTAAGCTTGGGCAGACTGCCACCCTAAAATGTCAGATGGTTGGAAGACCTGTTCCAGAAATCAAATGGTACAAGGGTGGAAAGGAAATCAAGGAGGGACGCAAATATGCTGCAACCTCTGATGGCCGTAACCATGCACTGACAATCTCAACAGACCAACAGGAAGATGAGGGCTTGTACACATGCAAGGCTGTCAATGAAGCCGGAGAATGTGAGACCAGTGGCACTTTGGTGCTGGAAGCAGCGCCACGATTCCCTGTCCCATTGAAAGATAAAATCTATGCAGGCTGTGGTACCACTGTGCGTATCCATGCTGTATACATAGGCCGACCAGAGCCCAAGATCATGTGGCTGCATGGGGCCAAACCGGTTACGCCCTCTGAAAATGTCAGTGTTGAGAATACTGAGCATTACACTCATTTAATTTTGAAGAATGTTCAACGCAGGGTCAATGGTGGACAGTACCGCATCAGGATCAACAACCACTTTGGTTCTGCAGACACAGTAACTCAGCTTGAAATCCTAGGTATTTCCTTCATTTCATGAAAAATCTGCAGGCATTTTAATGTACTGTTGGAGTGTGCAAATAACCAGTTATTTCTTTTCCACAGACAAGCCTGCCATGCCAGAAGGTCCAATTGTACTTGAAGCTTTGTTGAAGAATTCTGTCATCATTAGTTGGAAGCCACCAAAAGATGATGGTGGATCAATGATCACAAACTACATTGTGGAGAAGCGTGAAGACAAGGAAGGCGCAGAGTGGCAACTTGTATCATCATCTGTCACGGGCACTTCATGTCGCATTCCCAATCTTGTGGAAAATGAAGGCTACTTCTTCCGTGTTTCAGCACAAAACCGTTATGGCAACAGTGAAATACTTGAGACACCATCTGCTGTTCTTATCAAGAGTCAATTAGGTAAGTTGATAAAAACATGGATTAACGCAAAAAAGAATCAAGTAAATAAAACAAAAATACACTGGGACATAAAAAATTATGTTTATTTTTATTTTTAGGAAATCCGTCATTGCGATGTAACCATGTAAATATAAATAAGAAATACTTGCAAAGGGACAATTCTAAGCATCATGTACTTATGCGTATCAAATGTTTTACAGATAAGCCAGGACCGCCACTTAAACCAACTGTGTCTGGAGTGACCAAAAACTCCTGTATTGTGTCTTGGAAACCACCTCTTAGCGATGGAGGTTCCAAGATCAAGAATTACCATCTTGAGAAGCGAGAGAAGAAGGCAGCTGAATGGACTGCTGTAACCACAGATGAGATCCACCAGACAGTTTACTCAGTTAAGAAGCTTAAAGAAGGAGTAGAGTACATTTTCCGTGTGAAATGTGAAAACCTTGGAGGGGAGAGTGAATACAGTGAAGAGTCTGACCCTGTTGTTCCAAAGACTGAAGTTAACGTGATTGCTCCAGCCTTCAAGGAAGACCTCAGGAACATGAGTGTGAAATTCAAGAGCAATGCAACATTTGTATGCAAGATTACAGGACAGCCCAAACCTGTGATCAAATGGTTCAAGCGTGGCAAAGAAATTCAGGCAGATGGAACCAAAATCAAGATCCAAGAATTCAAGGGAGGCTATCATCAACTTGTTATTTCTAATACTGATGAGGAAGACTCAACTGTATATCAGATTAGAGCAACAAATCAAGGAGGATCCATCTCTGCCACTGTTTCTCTGGATGTTGAAAGTAAGTTTTCAAAAATATGTATTATACATTGCATTGTCAGTTTAGTTCGGTAATGTGGCATCAAGGATACATAACAAATATATATATTTTTTTACAGTACCTGCAAAGATTCATCTTCCAAAGAACTTACAAGATAAAGAGGCTATCCATGCTCTTCGTGGTGAGGTGGTGAACATCAAGATTCCATTTAGTGGAAAACCAGATCCAGTTATCACTTGGCAGAAAGGACAAGATCTTATTGACAACAATGGCTACTATCAAGTTATTGTCACAAGATCTTTCACATCTTTAATGTTCCCAAATGGAGTTGAAAGGAAAGATGCTGGTTTCTATATTGTCTGTGCAAAGAACAGATTTGGCATTGACCAGCAAACAGTCGAACTTGATGTAGCAGATGTGCCGGATCCACCTCGTGGTATCAAAGCCAGTGATGTTTCTAGAGATTCTGTAACTCTGGACTGGGTGGAACCTGCTAGTGATGGCGGAAGTAGAGTTACAAACTATATTGTAGAAAAGTGTGCCACTACAGCAGAGAGGTGGATTCGTGTTGCCCAGTCACGTGACACTCATTACACTGTGACCAATCTCTTTGGAAAGACAAGCTACCAATTCCGTGTAATAGCAGAAAACAAGTTTGGTCAAAGTGTACCATCTGAGCAGAGTGGACCTGTAGTGACAAAAGAAGATAAATCAAGAGTTCTCAATTATGATGTGGAAGTTGATGACAGCATGCATGTTTCTGTGGGGAAAGCTCCACATTCAGAGGCTAAGAACATACACAGCAAATACATGATTGCTGAAGAGCTTGGTCGCGGCAAATTTGGTATCGTTCATCGCTGTGTTGAAATCAGTTCTGAGAAAACTTTCTTGGCCAAATTTGTCAAAGTGAAAGGAGCTGATCAAGCAATAGTGAAGAAAGAAATTGCAACACTAAATTTGGCACGTCATAAGAACTTCTTGTTACTCCAAGAGTCATTCGAAAGTCCTGAGGAGCTAGTCATGATATACGAGTTCATCTCTGGCGTTGACATATTTGAGCGCCTTGGTACAGCAGACTTTCACCTCAATGAATGTGTCATTGCTAACTACATCAAACAGGTGTGTGAAGCTCTTGAATATCTACACAGCAAGAGTTATGGTCATTTTGATATCAGACCCGAGAATATTGTGTACACCACAAGAAGGGGAACCAATGTGAAGATCATTGAACTGGGACAAGCTAGACATCTTACTCCTGGAGACCAAATCAAGATTCAGTTCACAGCAGCTGAATATTGTGCTCCTGAAATCCATCAGAATGAGATGGTCAGCACTGTCACAGACATGTGGTCTGTTGGCGTGTTAGTTTATGTTCTCCTCAGTGGACTTAATCCTTTCATTGCTGAAACTAATCAGCAAACAATTGACAACATCTCCAATGCCGAATACAGTTTTGAGGATGAGTCTTTCAAAGATGTAAGTGTTGAGGCATTAGACTTTATTGACTGTCTGCTTACTAAAGATCGCAAACACCGCATGACAGCTGCTGAAGCATTGAATCATCCTTGGCTGACAAAGAACACAGAGGAACATAGCACTAAGTCAATCAAAACCACAAGACACAAAAGATACTACCAAGCTATGGTGAAGAAAGAATGGAACACAGTTGTCGCCTCTGCTCGTGTTGCTAGTGGTGGGTCTATTAGAAGTCAGAGAGGTGTAACAGTTGCCAAAGCAAAGATTGCACCATTTGAACATGGTCCAGTTGCTGGACAAATCAGACATGGTGTTGCTGATGAAGGTGATGATATCAAGTTTATCTGCAACATTGACAATTATGATAGCAGTACTGAGGTTACATGGTACTGTGGAGTCAGACAACTTGAAGAAGGTGCCAGATATGAAATCGCCTATGAAGAAGGACTTGCTACCATAACTATCAAGGGTATCACTAGAGCAGATGATGGAACATACAGATGCAAAGTGGTAAATGAGTATGGTGAGGACAGTGGATACGCAGAGCTCTTTGTCAAAGGTGTCAGAGAATACCGCAGCTTCTTCACTGCAAAGAAAGTTGTAAAGAAAGTGAAACGTAGAGTAGACACAGCCAGGCTTCTACAGAGACCTCCAGAGTTCACCCTTCCTTTGTGCAACCGTACTGCTTACATTGGTGAGGATATTCGTTTTGGTGTCACCATCACAGTGCACCCTGAACCGCGTGTCATTTGGCTGAAGTCTGGCCAGAAGATTTCTCCAGGAGACGATGATAGAAAATATACTTTTGTCAGTGACAAGGGCCTGTATCAATTAGTGATTCACCATCTGGATCCTGATGATGATGCTGAATACTCCGTTGTGGCACGCAATAGGTATGGTGACGACAGCTGTAAGGCTCGTCTCACAGTGGTCCCTCGTCCTGCAC
This sequence comes from Brachypetersius altus, assembly GCA_037974465.1. Lineage (NCBI taxonomy): Eukaryota > Metazoa > Chordata > Actinopteri > Characiformes > Alestidae > Brachypetersius > Brachypetersius altus. Next base: position 586,986 of record JBBPDB010000002.1, on the reverse strand, counting down.
CTGCTGATAATACCTTGAGACCCATGTTCAAACGCCTACTTGCAAACATGGAATGCAGAGAGGGCCAGAGCGTGCGATTTGAAATTAGAGTGTCAGGAACACCATCACTGAAATGGGAGAAAGATGGCATGCCACTGGCATTTGGTCCACAAATTGAAATTGTTCACGAGGGCTTGGACTACTTTGTTTTACATATCAGAGACACTCTTCCAGAGGATTCTGGCACATACAGAGTCACTGCAACAAACACAGCTGGTTCTGCCAGTTGTCAAGCCACACTCAAGGTTGAACGTGTAACACATGTCAAGAAGGACTTTGAGAGTGAGGACGAAAAGAAGAAGAAAAAAGCTCATGACCAGCAACAGATTGACAAGAAAGTACGACTAACGCAGATTCTTGCTGGTGCTAATGTCACCCCACTGACTCCCGTTGCACAAGAGGCATTGAGAGAGGCTGCAACTATGTTCAAACCAGCTATTACCCCCAAGGAAGGAAAGACAGAAGCTGAGATAGCAAAGGAAAAAGAAGAGAGAAAGAAAAGGGCAGAGGAAAAGAGGTTGAGAATGCCATATGATGTTCCTCCACCTCGTGTTCATGCTCCTACTATTCTTGAGGAGGACGTGGAGATCAAACACTTTAAACCATTCTCTGACATGAAATGGTACAAGAAACTACGGGACCAATATGAGTTCCCTGAGCCAATGGATAAGATTCCTCAAAAGAGACTTAAGCGCATCCGACTATCGAGGTGGGAACAATTCTATGAAGTGCCTTTGCCAAGAATTAAAGACCAATACAAGCCGAGATGGCATATTCCAACGGTTTCACAAGACGACTTAGAAACTGTAAGACCAGCAAGACACCGTACACCTTCTCCAGAAATGGATGCTTATTACAGAATAAGACGCCGATCACTTGGTGATCTTTCTGATGAGGAACTGCTTCTTCCAGTTAAAGAATACCTGTCAATGAAGATAACTGAGGAGGAAAGACTCAAACTTGAAGAAGAACTTGAACTGGGTTACTCTGCATCTCCACCAAGTCTAAGCCCTGTACGTTTTGAACTTTCTGCTTTGCGTCATCCATCACCAAAGAGAGCTACATATGATGAAGAGGAAGAACAGGAAGAAGTTCCAGCATATGATTCCTATCGCATTCCCTCCAAGTATGAGGCTGGCCCAAGCTACATTGATCTACGCCAGAGACATGAAAAGGCAACATACAGACCTCCAAGACAGAAGCAAAGGTTGTATGAAGAAAAGGAGGACCATGAACTGCTGAGATCAGCTACTACCACCACAAGGCTAACTTCCTATAAAAGTCAACTTAAACACATAGAGTTTGAGGAAAAAACCAGAATTTCCAGGAAAGAGAAAAAAGTTTCAACTACAGCAGTGACTGAAGGAGCTGCAGCATCTGTTGTACCCATGCCTTCATTTACACCTGGCTATGTGAAAGTCACACGTCCCAAGTCTGAGAAACCTGTGAAGGACACAAAGGAAATAGTCAGACCTAAATCTCCAGAGCTGATGCGTCCACGCTCTCTGAGCCCTTCAACACAAGACCTGTCCACAAAAGTTGATTACATGGAAAGGTATGAAACAAAGAAGAAAGCTCTAAAAACTAAAACAAAGTTTGAAATTGTTAGTCAGCAGCCATTCAGTCTTGACCACGCACCCAGGGTGACTGTAAGAATGCGGTCGCACCGTGTACCAGTTGGTCAGAATACAAAATTCACTCTGAATGTCCAATCTAAGCCTGAGGCACAAATACAGTGGTATCACAATGGCCTGCCGATTCAGGAAAGCAGAAAGTATCGTATGTATAACATGAGTGGTGTTCTTTCTCTTCAAATCATCGACTGCCAAGAAGAAGACAGTGGCACATATCGTGTAGTCTGCACAAATGCAAAGGGAGAAGCCTCAGACTATGCTACTCTTGATGTTTCTGGAGGTGGATTTTCTGCATATGCTTCTGAACGCAAAGATGAGGAGCCTCCAGCTACCTTCATACCAGAGATGACAAAAACCGATGTTTACCACGTGTCTTCAACAAAGGCAGCTGAAACCACTGAAATTCAAGTTTCAGAGACAGTAATGGAAATCAAAACATCAGAAATCAAAACAGAGACAGAAACTGTTGTTCATGAAGAATTTGCATCTTCTGAGTTAAAACTTGAAGATGTCACAACAGTACAGGAAGTTCTAGTAGAGACAAAGACACCAACGCTTCCAGCTACAATACTGACTAAGCCACAGTCACTCACAGTATCTGAGGGAGAATCAGCTAAATTTACATGTGATGTGGATGGCGAACCAGCTCCCAGTGTAACATGGATGAGGGAGGGGCAAGCCATTGTATCATCTCACCGTCATCATGTAACAACAGTTGAATTTAAGTCTACATTTGAAATCTCCCAAGTAGAGATCTCAGATGAGGGTATTTACACACTGGTTGTGGAGAATTCAGAGGGCAGACAAGAGGCCCAGTTCACCTTGACTGTTCGCAAACCGACACCTGTAGAGAAAGTTGTTGCTTCTCCACCAAGAGTGAAATCTCCAGTGTCTCCTCGTGTAAAGTCACCTGCAGGAGTCAAATCCCCACCAAGAATGAAGTCGCCTGAACCAATCAGGTCACCACAGAGGGTTAAGTCCCCACTGACAGCAAAATCACCGAGTCCAACAATCCCCAAAACAACAAAACCCGCTTTCACAGCAGAACTGAATGACATCATGGTCTCTTCAGATACTATTGTCAAGCTAACAGTGAAAGTCACTGGTGACCCTAAACCAGTGATCGCCTGGATGAAAGATGGAAAGGTAATTATAGTTTCTAATTAATATAGGTTAGAATTGTTTAGGTAATATTTCACTGAAAGAAAAAAGCCCATCAGAATGTTTAATGCTGTTCAATGTTCCTTTTTCAGAGTGTGTCTCAGGGCGGCAAATTTGAAATATTTGAGAAAAATGGTGCCGCACATCTTGAAATCTATGATGCAGATCTCTCTGATAGTGGTGTGTATAAATGCACTGCAACAAACAGAGCTGGAACAGTCAGTTCAAGCTGCATTGTCACTGTTAAAGGTATGAATCGCTCGGTTAATTACTAAATACTAAACATAATACTAAAACGTATTAATTTGTTGTTAATGCCACTTTTTCCATTGTTCTTTTAGAATCAACAAAAATGACCACAGGTATTGGGGAAACAAAAGCAGAGCTAACAGAAGAAATTGTTAAACAGGAGATTGTCCATAAGGAAGTCCAGTCTTTCACAGAAATGAAAGTATCACAAACACAAATGACCATGATTGAGGGTCAGTCTGTCACACTAAAAGCAAAGATCCCTGGGGCTTCTGACGTGAAATGGATTCTGAATGGAATGGAGCTGGCAAATACAGAGAACTACAGATATGGTGTTTCTGGCAATGACCACACTTTAACTATCAAAAGTGTCAGCGCCTATGATAGAGGAATCCTTACCTGTGAGGCAAAAACTGAACAAGGAGTTGTCAAGTGCCATTTTGACACAGCAGTCAGTCAAAAGCGCTCAGACGCACCACGTTTCTTAGTGCAACCACGTTCACAGAATGTGGATGAGGGACAGGATGTCATATTTTCTTGTGAAATCACAGGAGAACCTACCCCTGAAATTGAATGGCTCAAGAATAATGCAGTAGTGAGTAATATTATATTATTATTATTATTATTATTATTATTATTATTATTATTATTATTATTATCATTGTCATTGTCGTTGTTGTTGTTGTTGTTATTAATAAACCATTCAAACTGCATTAAACATGCTAAATCTAAGGTGTTTTGGTTGGAAAATCTAAGCTGTACATGAGGTTATAAAACTATTTGTTTGAAAGCTTACCATTTACTAAGTCATATTTTTACTATAATATGAAAATGATTTAGAAATGAAAACAAATTCATGTTTTTTGTTTTGTGTTTTTAGTTATCCCTTACAGCAAATATGAGATTGAGCCACTCTAAGAATGTGTACACACTGGAGATCCAGAATGCCTCTGTGGAAGACAGTGGAAAATACACAGTAAAAGCCAAGAACCAGTTTGGACAGTGTTCTGTAACTGCATCTCTCAACGTGCTTAGTAAGTTTCTTTTCTTCTCCATGCATTAATTAACAACAGTATTTGCACGACTGTGCCATGAGCTTGTGAGATGTGTATGAAATTGCTACATTGAAGTCAGCACAAACTCCGGGTAAAATGACATTTTAAGTGTTACTGTTATATATGTTGTATGTTCATGTTATCAGATTATTACTAACTATAGTGAAGTACTATTTTTGCATGGATAATACTGACAATACTTGCCTGTGAGACTGTGTGAATGACCTGGTCATTGTTTGCTATACTCTCACAGCTCTGGTTGAAGAACCTGTGAAAATGATAATAGTGGAGAAAAGTTCTGATGCTACAGGCATGCAAGGCAGCCACGCTGCCTTGCAAATGGCTTCAACAATGCAGGAGGCAGCCTTCCGCAGCTCCAGCATGTCACAGGTTAAATTTCAAAGCATGTCGGCAACTAGCATGACCTCCATGTCATCTGAAACAATGGTAGCCATGAGTTCGAGCAGCATGATGGAAATGTCCAGTCACTCACATGTTGCAGGATCTTCCATCAGATCAATTTCTCATGGGCGCAAAGGTGAGACAGAATGAACATTCTTGTGCCATTCCTGTCAAGAGCAATTTTACAGTAGTGCCATGAGACCTGTGATCATGATGCCAACATTCACACAGCTGGTTGCTTACATGATTTGTTTTATTAAACAGGTGTCCCACCGAAAATTGAAGCTGTTCCTGACAATATCAACACTGAGAGAGGAAAAGTTCTGACTGTTGCCTGTGCTTTCTCTGGAGACCCAGTGCCAGATGTTGAGTGGTCCCGTTCCGGAAGGATACTGTCCAGTAAAGACAACGGAAGGTTCCAAATTGAAACGACTGAGGACATCACTACCCTCACTATTAGTGGCGTAAAAGAGAACGACGCTGGGACATACACCCTCAGACTTTCCAATGAGTTTGGGTCTGATACCGCCACTGTCAATGTTAGCATTCGATCTATGTAAAAAAATAATATAATAGTAATCCAACCCCTTTTCCTTCCTGCAATATCTGTTTATTTTTTGAATGAGTAAAAAAAAAAACTCTGTTCTAGATAAAGACCTGGATCTCTGTTCTTGTAAATATGAAGTATTTTTATACCAAACTTGACATTAATTTATGCCAAACTAGACTAATGTCTAAAGTTGTTATAAAATGTGCCATATTGGATGATTATGACTAGGATTTGTGAACCATTTTTCTGTGACATGTACATAATGTATATAGCCGAATTGAACGGTTATGGGAAATGTATGAATTGTTATTTAAGACAATTTTAACTGAAAAATTGGAACTAAATGTTTAGCAGGAGAAAGTTTCTCAAGGAACGAATACCCTGTGAAACCTGAAACGAAAATATGTGCCTCAACAAGAAGTTGAAGTCTTAAGATTGCCTCAGCAGGTAGAGAGGCTCCCTGCTGAAGTTCTACAAAATCAGAGACAATGTTATGCACTGTACACCTGTGCTGGCAGTAATATAATACTCACGAATTTGTAACTTGACCATAAGACCTTGAATGCTGTTTACACTTACCCTCATGTAAGCAGCATGACTAGGCCTTGTGTTCAGACTGACTATGTCATACCACCATTTTAATGACATGCTCAAAATGCGAGCGGCCTGCAGTTTGAGCTGATGATTATATAATGTGCACACTTTCTGGCAAAGAACTGTTTGAATTTGGATTTTATGAAAGTAACATCACCTGGCCATTAATTTCTAAATCGGTTCAAATGCTTCTTTGCAGAATGTGTGCCACCTCTTGGAGGATTGCTAGGTTATAATTTTGTGTGTTTGTGTGTTAGTGTGTGTGTTAGGTTTAGAATCTCACCTGTCAGGAGTCAGGGTAGTTATAAAGCAATGTACCACAGCGAATACATCTGCTGTGCTAAGAAAACAAAAAATACATCGATGTAACGCCCTGCGCTTTGATTTAATAGCAATTAATTTATGTAGCAGCACCTATATATTCAGCCTCCTTGAGATTTATGAATGTCTGATTTAATAAAGCATGATTTCAGCACTATACAACTTTAGTGTTTGCATTTCATTTCTATTTCTGTTTATTTTCTAAACACTGGAAAATCTCACAGCTATGGGAGCTAACCCCTTAATACCGCTGCTGTGTTTTTAAATGGCAACACAGCATAAGATACCATACAGTTAATTACTCTAAAAGGAGTGACAGCACTTGTTAATGCTATTCTCTAGTTCACATTTCCTTTAAACATTCCCTAACTACAGGGGACAGTCTACCTGGAGCAACCTGGGGTTAAGGGTCTTGCTCAGGAACCCAGTGGTGGGATGCTGAAGGTCCTGATGCGAATATCCTACCCACTAAGCCACCAACCCCACCCCCAAAACCCCACCACCCTACAACATCAGCTCACAATACTTAACAATTTTAATCTTAATCAAACTGTATCTATACATTTCCACAAAACTATAGAGGATTAACAACAGCTGCACTGACTTTTAATGCTTCTTCAGTGTCACTGCAACTTCTGTGTGTGGTCATGAATACTCTCACAAAGCCCAGTCGTGTTCCTGAAGTTCTAACACCCTGGAGAAGTCAAATCCAACATTCCTGACTCTAAAATTCGAATGTTCTCGGAGAGTGTCATTACCTGGATTAAACTCTGCAAGGTGATGTCCAAAAACAGGACCGAGGGCTACAGGATGCAACACCATGTCATTTATCAGGTATGTATTTTAGTCTGTCATATGTGCAGTAGTAGCATAATCCTCAACATTGTGCTCTCAAGGCAATGATAATTACCAGCTCTTCATGTTTGACACATTCCTAATAGCATTAGCCGCACTTAGACCACTCCTGCACTTTTCCCATAGCAAGAAAGACACAAAATTGGAAACATTTTCCCTTAGGTAGCTTCCGGCCCTTATTTAATTATTTCCACAAGAAACTGCCTGCGTGGCACTGCTGTCAGACAGCACAAGCTTAAGTGATTCCCTCCTAGTAAGCACTCTTGAGATTTAATGGATACATTAAATACTCTCATCCCAGATGGGATCCAACGACTGAAAGAGGAGTGCAACGCACAAAACAGAGGTAAGGCACCAAATTCTTCTTTTTTTTCTGAAATGAACTGTGCAACGATTACATTATTATATGGCATTATTATATGAATGTGTATAATATACCAAACCGTACATAATAGTGGATATATTTATTATCTGCTGATAGGGGAATGTTTGGCGAGTAAACATTTGGGTATATCTTTATCCTTTCTGGCTACATGTGGCAAATATGTCATATTACCTTGAAATCAGCTTCTATCAACAGTGCCTGTCTTTCACAGAAATTGTGCAGAAGACGTCTTCTGATACGGTCTTCGGCACCTGCAGGGGAGAAAAATGATTGGTGTAGTTATAGTTATGGTGCAGGTGAGCTTTGCTAGAGCAGTCATTTTCAGCAAACAGCTTTCTGCTACAACAGGTATGTAACAGCAGTGCTATTTCACATGTGTGCATGTATTTGTAAATACAACTGTTTGGAAAACTATGCATTACCTTTTGCTACACTGTTAAAAGAGGTCCCTCAAGGAGTCTTTAGTGAAACAAACGGCTATACACAGACCCATGACAACTCAAAGAATCGTTTGAATGCTTCATTGTCCTGATTGGCAATAACACGTGCTCTCTTGTATGTCATTATTTAAGAAAAAAGAAATAATGACGTACAATAGCATCAAAAATGGTTTCACTACTGATACAATTAAATAACCTGTAGTACCAATGTGTTCCCTTGTGGGTCTGCCTGTCTGTCTATGTATTTATCGATGTATCAATCTAGTTATGAATATGACCACACTTCCAGCACCTTATTTGACAAATGAACTGAGCTATTTCGGATAGCAAGACCTGCAGACTTCGACTAAGGACAGCTGCAGTGAATCAATAAGAAATTGGCAGAACTACTTTAGACAGCAAAATGCTGCGGAGGTCCTGTATTTATGTATTTATCTGACATTTATTTTCTTCTCTGAATTTTCCCTGAAATATGAACAAAAATGGTGAGTAAACTGTTCAATAATTACCATGCTTGACACATTATTATATAAATGATCATTTTTGAAGACATGTATTTATTATTATTATTATTATTATTATTATTATTATTATTATTATTATTATTGTTGTTGTTATTATCTTTTAGGTTAAGAATATGCCTGTAAACTGCAACTTTACAGAACATGCATTGTCCCACCGCCGCCACCACCTTTTCCTCCATTCAGTCAGAGGGATGTGCTGATGGTAAGATTCCTGGGAAAAAGCTGTCACACATAAAGCAAAACTGCTCAGCTATTTAGTCAAACAGAATTTGTTTGTTTTCAGTTCATATTTTAACTAAGGCTCTGGACTCTTCTTAGGTTGATTTAACCAAGTATCTGACTGGAGCGAAAGGTGACAAGGTACTGATTTTGCTTTGTGTTAAACACAAATGCAGTAAAACAAAGCCAGGCACCTTTAAATCATTTGAGTTGTCTTTTCAAAGGGAAGTAGAGGACCAAAGGGGCGGAAGGTAAGATTGTTCTCTTTTTCTATGAAAATAAAACAATATTTTTTCCCAGTAATAATCATGGATGAAAAACTGGATAAAGTTTGCAGGCAGGTTGTAATGAGTGGAGAACAGTGTCACGTGTGATGTGTGATAGAAGGGTTTCAGCAAAAAAGAAAGGAAAGGTGTGGCGACCCCTGAAGGGAAAAGACGAATAAGAAAGAAGAAGACAAATCTGGATGCTGTAAATGACCATCTTTTTTTTGTAGGGTCAACCTGGTGAAATGGGACCAGAGGGAATTCCAGGAGTCCCTGGTGTCATTGGTCAACCAGGACAGAAGGTCAGCAAGGCCCAGTTTTCATAATGTCCATGCACTCACAATTTAAATAAACTTAGGTAAAGTGGTTTCAGTGCTTACGTGATTATTTCAGGGAGATAAAGGGCCCAGAGGCTGGATGGGGGCTCCTGGTGAGGACGGAATACCCGGTATATACAAAGTGAGAACATTTTATTACAATCACTTGCTACTAAAGTTAGCACATTAGTCTTTATCTGCAAAGTTGAAATGAACAGCCACTAAGTGCTGAGATGATGTGCTATACTTTTACAAAAAAATCAAAACAAAGGACACAAAAACTGTGTAAATGTACACATTAACTCAAAAGCGGTCTTTTATATCTTAGTGTTATTGGTTGTTTGTGGTTTCTTCACTCCTTTTGATTCTTGGAGGGCCAAAAATAAGCAGAGCCTCAAACTCACACACACACACACACACACACACAGGGCCTGCAGAGCTTCAGCTGCCTGTGAGTCGGTGATAGTAATAGAAAAATGCTAAATTAAAAACCGCATCTGCTTTTAATCCCTAAAAATCAATTAAGTGTAGAAACACAATGAAACATTAAAGCAACGTTAATGACAAAAAAGCATTTCCTATGTGATTTGTTCTGGGTGTAGCCATGTATTGACTCACTTTCCACCATCTCATTTGCTTACACCTTACTGTTAGATCTGTACATAAGAATTTTAAATCATAGATCTAAGCTCATAATACTTACACTTAACAGTAATAAAAACATTCTCACCTCCCTTTCTGAATATATATTTTAAAAACATGAACATGTCAGTTTCAACCCAGTCATAATTCATTCCTGAAGCAGAGGACAAGCAATTTGTCTTTTGTGTTTTAAACAAAATATTGTTTCAGTTCTATTTTATTCAAAATTACTGAACCTTCTTTTTCCTGGACATTTTCTTCCAGGGTCCCAAAGGAAGTGAAGGCGCTAAAGTAAGTTTGACAGTACACTAGAAGAATGCACTTACTGTGTAAACAGATTTCTGACTTACTCTAAATCATTTTTATAACACCTTTGTGTTAATAGGGAGAAAAAGGAATAAAAGGTGATCCAGGAGCCATAGGTGAAAAGGTATTATCTAAGCGTTTGCAGCCTCCTGGACAGCCTACAGGGCACTGCGCAGGACTCTCTCACCCAAGACTAATTTGATTAACGTTGTAATTTAATCTCCAAATTGAAAAAGGCCAGTAGCCTCAGTCTTGTTTTTATGTACTTTCTATTCTATGTCTATGTTGGTCTAGGGGACACCTGGCTACCCTCGTCGGAAAGGACAAAAGGTGACTCAACACAAGCTTTTCAGTGGTCCCCAACCTTTATTTGGTCACGGACCGGTTTAATTTCAGAAACTATGTTCACGGCCCGGCCTTTAAGGAGTGGCAGATAAATATACATATTTATACAAATAAATGATACGCATAAAAATGGAGATATATTTTTAAAATATAATAATGGAGAATCTTTAAAATACAATAATAAACGTAAATCCAATGTGTACTGGCAGCTTTATTATCAGCATTTTCATAACAACGCGCCGACCACATAACACGGGTAACATCCACGTTTTTTTTTCTGTGCGGACCGGTACCACATGACCCATGGCCCGGTACCGGTCCGCGGCCCGGGGGGTTGGGGACCACGAGTTTAAACAATTGTCTTTTATGGTTGATTGCTATTTTAAGAACTTTTCCATAGGCATTTAAGAACCATGCTGTACCAAAACCGTGCTGTGATGGAACCGAAGTACACTTTGATTTTCCAGTGTATTTCAGCCTGGCAGTGGTGTTTCTGAAACGTCAGTAAGGCAATTCTGTCGACTTTGTCGACTTCCCAGTTGTTAGTTTGTATCTCCATAGTTTTTTTGTGCAGACAGTAAAAACAATGTCCCCTTCCAAGTTATCTTTACTACATTTTGACCAGTCAGAAAGCAGGGATGCAATCAGCTCGGCTGTGGCCTGCATTCATGGTGCGGCATGGTTCCTTGTGCCAGTGGAAAAGCGCAATTTATCTATTCTTTGGCAAAATATTTTTTAAGGGTGACATAGGTTCAGAGGGATCCACAGGACTGAAGGGCATGGATGGACTAAGAGGAGTTTCTGGCACAAGAGGCAAAATAGTAAGTGCCAAGTGTTTTTAGCACCATGTAGAAACTGCAATTTTAGTACAACATTATTAAGAAAAATATAGTTTACTCATTTGTAACATTAATATTATCGTACATTCAGCTAAATATCCATATAAAATATAACTGTATAAAAGTTTTAGTACTGTTGAGAGAACACAAAGCAGCCATCTATTGGCTGCTGCCCTGTGACACCTCTCTGGCAGACGCAGTCCAGCATTCATTAAAGCAGTGAAGACGAAAGCGCATGCCAAAGAAAACACACTTGCTTGCATGAATTAAATGACAGCATATATAGAGGCAACATCAGTATTTTACATTCTAGCACTGCGGGAGACCGCAATTTAGTGTATAGTAAAAGATAATAAACGAAGTTTAAAATTAAATGAAAGTCTCTTGGGAGCATCTCTTGAGGGCATATTTATAGGCATTTTTAGCACATCACAAATTCATGCTTTTTCACAATTCCTGCGAATTCCGGGGGTCGACTGTACTGACACCTTCCACTAAATAGACTGGGATTCAGTTCCCCACCAATGCAAGCACATCATGCTACCCCAAAAAGAGTCCCTTGAACAAGACTCTTAATGCTAAACTATATCACAATAAAGTATGTGGACCATCACATCTGTGTAAGCTCGCTGGACATCCCAGTATGGAGTTGCGCTGCCCCTGATTTTAACAGCCTCCACTCTTAGGAGAAAGCTTTCCACATTATTTTGGAGTGTCTGGGTGAATTTGTGAACACTGAGCAATATTAGTCTGGTACTGGTGATGGGTGAGCTCTGGACTGCAACCAACATCTATATCCATCCCGATTGTTACTGACCGATTAGAGTAAAATAGTCAAATTTGAGTAAAATGTTATTGCTGGTAAAAAGAGGCTGTGTTGTTTTCTTATGCAAAACAGGGGATAAAAGGTAGCTTTGGAAGACCAGGACCTGTTGGTTATACGGGTGCAATGGGAAAACCTGGTGCAACTGGAAAACCTGGAGAACCGGGAAAAGGTCTCATTATTTAAGAAATATTGTATTGACATAATGACATTACATAGGGTCAGACTTTTCCTCTTAAAAATTATTTAGTAATGGCTCTGGGTTGATTAGGAAGCATCTTAATGAATAAAAATACAATGTAATCTAACTATAATTTGTTTATTTTCTTGCATTTTTAAGTTTATTTAATACCTGGGCGGAAAGGCGAGAAAGGTACGGCTGGTCTTTCAACAGAATGTAACTGCTCCCTGCCAAATTCCCTTGAGCAAAATCCTACAACACTTATATCTGTAAGTATTTAACATCTTCATAACTTTTGACTGATCTGGACTTTTTTTATAGTGATATTTGTATCTGAAAACTTATGTTTAGGTGTTAACTTTGCTCATATTTGCTGTTTTAATAGCCATAATGCTCTTTAAATATCAATATTAGTATCTCTTGAAAAAGTAAACATTGGTTAGCTGCTAGTTATGACTGTCACAAGTTTACATTACTGTCTTCAGTCATGATGCCAACTCATAATGGGATATTTAATCTTTAGATCTATATTGTGGATAGTGAGGAGGATATGTCAGACTTTACATCGGAAAGTATGATTGTTTTAAGAAGAGACACTCACACTCTACATATCTTCACAAGTTCAGAATGGATTCAAGTGCAGGTGAGTGTGTTACTTGACATGTTTAAGGTCAAAACTCCTAAATGCTGAAAATGTTCTTTCTTTGTCTGCAGGGATCTACATCTTCACAGTAGAATTAAGAAGATTTATCTTTTTTGTTTTTCCCCCGAATTTTCTCCCTAATTGAGTTGGGCCCTATTCCATCCATAAGCTAGTCACATGGTAACACCAACACTGTGGTGGGGGGTGGGGGGCTAGCATGAGTCCGAGTCACGGGAAAAGCCATAGCATTTTCTTTTAAATCATATGTTTCCCAAAGAGCGTACTGACGCTTAGAATGTTGCATCGCTTGAGAGCCACTTTGTAGCTTCATTTTGTCGGGCACATCTTTTTGTAAGGCTTGTTTAAAGAGCCCATATCCTACTAAAGGCCAGTTTCTGACATTTGTGTCATTTTTATGTGACCCTTTTCCAGCATCTTTACATTTAAAAATTACTGTACTCATTTATGGGCTTTAAAAACATTCTGAAGTTATTTTGAAAAAGTAATGTTTTTCATAATGTGTAATTTGCTTTGGTATTAAATTCATTATGACATGTAAACACATCAGAACTTTGCATTTATCTACTCACTAATCCTCATTAAAATCCCAGCATGCAATACAGTACCCACTACAGTGCAAATATACATACAAACTTTGTGTGTGTGTCTGTTCCTTTTCTTGCTCAAAATAAAACGTGAAATAAAAAGATCGATGACATTAATAGTTTTGCTTGATAAACTAATGTTGGTAATGTAGGTTTTGAGATCCAGGTTATGACACATCAAGGTCCATCACTAGCACTTTAATTCTTCCATTTCAGCTAGATTTACAAAGGGATTAATTGCCAACATTTACAATACACTGCCACAGTGTATCTTACACTTGCTTCTGTAAAACACTAGCACTGCTGTTTCACTTTCCCGTCCCAACACACCCAACACAGAATGAAATGAATTAATTAAATGATAAATGTAAAAACATGTTGCGTGCTTGGGTCGTTTTTTGACTTGAAGATCTGAAACAATGTAGTGACGCCTTCATTTCCGGTAGGAACACAAACCCTGTTCCAACAGCTCCACCTTGTGGACAACTTTGAGCTTTCGCCTTTTAGGCTTAATTCATATTCAACGGTTTTGCTGGAGGAATTTGGTTAATTTTTGGTAAAACATCTGTTTTTGGTAAATTTTCACTTTAGTTCTCCTACCTTTTATTTTCCCGCCATTGTGTCATTTCTCTCTTCTCAGCGTCCTCAGATGCACCAGTTCTTCAACCTTTCTTTTTTCCTTTTGTAAAAATTGAAAGCAAAAAAGAAATACTCAGCATCTGCTAAAAACAGCAGCTGCCTTTGATTGTTGCAAATAAATTCAGATTTGTCCAGATTTATCTAACCAATTATGAAGTTAAATTCACAATCAGTAAAGTAATTCAGTTGCAGTTTGTTAAACGTATTTAGCAAATGTTTAAGTTTCAAGGTTATTTTATTGTTACCAGCAGCTGTGTATATGTACAGTGTGTTTAAACTTTTCTCCAAGGATCACAAAGCAAATATAGCAACATCCAACAGAGCTATGACAAAAACAATAAGGACAACACAACAAATGGATAATTGTCATGGTAACAGTATAGTGTGGACACTGTATAAATCTTGCAGAGTGACTAGTGTTGCACCATATGATTATTACACACAAAGCAGTTACAGCATTGAACAAAGTGCAAGAAATGACAGTAAATAGACAAAATAGCAATTAAACAGTAATGTGACTGGGATGTGAATCCAAGACACTACAATAAATAGACAATGCAGCAGTGTAACATATGTGGGAAGTGTAAGTAAACCTTCCAGATTGGATAATATTACACCATACAAAAATATAATTATAATGGAAACTACAAAACATTAAAACAAATAGAAATTATGTAGTGTTTACAGAGCTTTAATAATTTAAAGCTCTGTTTTTTACCATCCAACTGGTCTCAGGAGAGTGTTGATTACAGCACAGATTTGATTCGGGTGATACCTAATCAGTACTTCAAAAAAGCAAAATTGGGTGCTTGTTTGGGAACATAAACTTGCATCCAATGGTTGCCATACTCATAGAGATGCTGATTTTAAAATAAATTGCAGCGGTCTCTGGAGCTGTGCATTTGACAAGATTACAGTGATAAGAGGATGTGCAATATTTTATAATGTGCAATAGTCCTACCATGTGAAACATCATTACTTGTGTCATTATTACTGATCCACTACTGATCTCTATTATAGCAATAATAGTCTAACCTGACCACCATTTAACTGTAAGGTGCTTATCTGTAGCATTAATATTCCAGCATTTGTGTATATGGCATAGTGTCTTTCATATTGAGAGCTAAAGAAAACTAAAGCAAAGAAGCTCTGAATGTAAATGTTCTTGTTGATTCCTTCACCCCAAAAAAGGAAATCCTTTAAATTACTGAGAGACAAAAATCGACACAGGTATAGACTTTACTGCTGTCGTATTGCTTTTTTTTTTTTTTTTTACAACAGATTCACAAAATAAAAAGAAAAGTAACGCAAAGAAGCTCTCAGTTTTTAAAATTAAATGTTTTAATACTGCCAATTCCAAAGCAGTAGAGCCTTTTGAGGGTCATAAAAAGTATTATTAACAGGTTTTATATCAGATTTACCTCGCAGTTGTTTGGAAAGTGTTTCACAGCCCGCCGGTTTTGTGGTGTGTCTGGAAACTGGAGTTTGTTTAGTGTTAAACTAGCCGCTCACAGTTCACTGAAGGGCGAAAACAGGCTGGGAAATTGATTCAGACTCGAAGTCATACTTTGTATTACTGTTCAATATATAACCTAAAAGTTTGGCTTATCTACGGTGTTATCTAGTATTTATTTGGGTATTTTTTATGTACGCTAAAGCAGACTGTTAGCATCAGGCTAAATTCAACCGTTACCTAGCAACGTCAGATTTATTTATTTATTTTTTACACAAAACAGGCATTTCACGAGTTCCACCAGTAAGTCTTTTAAATATTGGTCTTGAAATAACAATATAATAAAGATACAGTTTCATTTAAAAAATGAATGACACCGATCAGCCACAACATTAAAACCACAGTAAAGTGAAGTGATTATACTGATTATCTCATTATCGGCGGCGCCTATATATATGCTATATAAATAAATAGACAGAAAGATAGAGAAGATGTATTGAGAGAGAGAGAGAGAGAGAGAGAGAGAGAGAGAGAGAGAGAGAGAGAGCGAGCGAGCGAAAGAGAAGACATATTGAAGATACATCGCTCCGTGTCTTGGGGGCAGACTCTGTAGTTCTGGTGGTCCCGGAAAGGGCGGGTTCAGTTTTGGGAGTTTGTGCCACGCAGACAGAAGCGCAAGATGTCTGAGCGCTATGTGCTCTCCTTCATCCTGCTCCTGCAGCTGCTCGGATCCTTGCTGGACTCCGTCTGCGCGGGTGGGTCTGAGGACGAGGTGAAGATTGAAGTGCTCTTCGTGCCCGAGAACTGCACGCAGAAGGCCAGGAAGGGGGACCTGTTGAACGCGCACTATGACGGGTTCCTGGCCAAGGACGGCTCCCAGTTCTACTGCAGGTCGGTCATACCTCCAGCCCAGCCTGAAGGCACCTCGGGGGTCTCTCTTCTGGAGGAACCTAAGAACTACAGCGAAAAATCCTTCTCTAACCAATCTCGAGCGCACGGCTCTCTTTTTCCCCAACTTCTGTTCATGTTTAATAGTCTGTTGTCCATTTTCTGATTTCTTCTCTCACCACATTTCCCTGTCCTGTCTCTTTTGCAGTCGATCTGCTAAGAAAGGCGATCCTCACTGGTTTGTCCTGGGTGTTGGGGAGGTGATCAAGGGTCTGGACCTGGGGCTGAAAGGTATGTGTCCCGGAGAGAAGAGGAAAATCACAGTGCCTCCCTCACTGGCCTTTGGAGAAAAGGGCAAACGTAAGTTATGCTTCTGTCCAGACTGTGAATGTAGAGTAATTGCATTTTTCAGCAAAAAATCATTATCGTTTAAAATAAATGAATGGAGAAAATATACATTCAAAAGCACTCTGTCATGTCCCATTATTAGCCCAAATTCATTTAGTCTACTTTCTTCTGACCGAAACAGAGCGCTTTTATACTTATTAAAAGATCCTGCTGTTTTCTAGCCCAAAGGGGGCGCTGTAATACTCATTAAAATACAATCAACTAGTCAAAAGGGGGCTGTTACACTCATTAAACTAGTTTACTCTCCTGCAATCAAAAGAGGGCGGTTGAGTGAACGCTGGTGACTTGCTGCTGCGGCTCACTGGTATCTTTTTTATCTTTTGAAAATATATTTAAAACCTTTTTAACCACTTATATTTTATATTGACACAGCTGGCAATCAACAAATTTTGCAAGAGTTTGAGTATTTTGGCCTAGTTCAAATGACCGGTTTTGTTTTGGCTGCGGTCCCCCATGGATTCGTTTACCTGCTGCTTGGCTTCTAGGGCTGCACAATATATCGCAAATTTACCGTCATTGTGATATCAATATGCGCAATATACATATCGCAAAAAACTGACTGCAACATGGTGTTTTTCCAAAACTCTTCACCCAGTGCCACAGAAAAG
Organism: Brachypetersius altus; assembly: GCA_037974465.1. Classification (NCBI taxonomy): domain Eukaryota; kingdom Metazoa; phylum Chordata; class Actinopteri; order Characiformes; family Alestidae; genus Brachypetersius; species Brachypetersius altus. Next base: position 569,595 of record JBBPDB010000002.1, on the reverse strand, counting down.
AGGGCAAAAACAATCACTGGGCAGTTTCTTCATCTTCTGTGCTGCTGTTATAGATTGTTCCTTTTGCTATTTTTTCTGGCTAAGAACTTACTATAATTTAAATTATGTTTACATTTATTGAAGATTTAAAATGATTAAAAATATATTTTCAGATTTTTTTCAACAATGTTCAGTGGTTCAAATGTTTTATGGGAGGCATTTAATGCTCTGTTTAAGTAAATTCCACAAATCCAAAGGAGAACCATTAACACTGTAAAGGCTAAGTTTTAACTCACTTATCGCATGTGATATCGCCATTGCAACACTCAACAACATTATTGCATATCGCATGTTTTCCTAATATCGTGCAGCACTATTGGCTTCCCGGTGTCCTAGTTTGTTATGTGGTCCAAACCACTGCTATTTCTGTCCATAGCCTTGTTACATCCCAGAACTGCAATTCAGTTTTATTTGGTCTTACACAAAAATCCCTCCATAAGCTTGAACTTGTCCAGAACTTGGCCAGCGTTATCTCCAGGACCCCTTCCATCCACCACATCACACAATCATCTAAATGGGCCTTGTGTGATAGATAGGTGGACCTTATAAAAAGTTGAGAACCATTGGTTTAGATCACCACTCCATCTCGCAGCCTTAGATCGTCCTCCTCTCTTCCTCTCTGAAGAAGAGCGAAACATCACTTCTTTTCCTCTTTTTAAATCTAATTTTTAAATTCCAAATAGCTTATTCAACATAATCATCTCCACTCTGTCATATTATTTTGTGTTGATTTATGTAGATTCTGTAGATTGTCTGTTCTTATTATTTTGTTGTGTACAGTGTCCTTTAGTGTTTGGAAATGTTTTTCAAATAAAATGTATTATTACGCTCATTAAACTATGCTACTTTCAACTATCAAGTGTGTGTTGTTATGCTCATTAAAACATGCTATTTTAGCCACAAGGGGCCGCTGTTATGCTTGTTTTTCTCAAGATGACTGGTCCGGGTAAGTCATTAATAGCTAGGAAAAATGGGGGGAAAGGCTGTGTCCCAAATCATACAGCAGCCTTAATTTCAAACTATAGCTGATTTGGGCTGGTTTATTCCTCTAAACTTTTAAACTTCACTTTCATCCTTTTATCTATTTGATATCTCAGACCCCGTGCCGCCGAACGCCACTGTGATCTTTGAGGTGGAGCTTCTGCACGCGAGACGCGGCCCTCGCAGCATCGAAGCCTTCAAAGAGATGGACGCCGACAACGACCAGACTCTTACAAAAGACGAGGTCACTTTTCTTGCGAAACGACACACAACAACATCTGTTTGCCCTCTTTCGTGACCTCACTGTGCGTCGTTTCTCTTCACTTTCAGGTGTATCAGCATTTGAAGATGGAAGCGAAGAAGTTAAACGTGGAGAAGGAAGAGTCCTACTTCGAAGACGTCGTCACTGACGTGTTCCGCAGGAACGACAAGGACTCTGATGGGACTTTGTCCTTGAAGGAGTATAACGTCTATGAGCATGACGAGTTGTAGCTCCGGCGCTACCTCACAGACACTTCATTTCGTATGCAGTCAGTGCTTTGGACCTTTGTGAGGCGCAGGAGTCGAATGAAACACCACTAAACACTTTTAAATAAACAGCGTTTTTGATAATGGTGTGTTTTTGTGTTGTACAGGTCACACACTTGTCTTAGGCAGGACAGTGTAGGTTTAAAGAACAGTGTTGGCCATCACTGCAGGGTATGTGTGTGTTTCGGTAAAATCCTGCTGCATTACAGTGATATAATAGCGGGTGTCATCTTGTTATGGGTTGTCAGTACAGATTATGTCCATTAATATAATAGTCATTTAACCACTGCCTGAAACTGTAGCAACAGAAGCAACAGGGCTTAACAGTTTGTCACATGCTAATCTCAAACCATGCCATCACACACTATTAGATCAATCACAGTGTAGAACAATCCAATCTAATGGGGCTTATTCTTTCCAGACTGGCAATTCATTAGCTGTTCTTATATTGATTATTAAATATAATTAAAGTGTAGCTTTTTGTACACGTTCAAATTTTTAATATAAAAACAAATATGACACTTTTGTACTGATTAGTTATGACAACTCATGACAGCATATGACATCTGCCATGACATGTTAATGACGTTTTGCTCAGTGTTCAGTTGCAGGTTCGAGGTTTGAATAAAGTGTTACCTGTGTTTGTAGTGTATTCCGTGCTCTGGCACAACTAATTCAACTGGGGGGTATTTTTATTATTAGTTGTGGTATTTCATGATAATTATTAATATTATTTTGTAGTCATGGAGGTAGGTGTGTGAAAACTGCAAGAAAATGAAACTCAGTACAGCAGGTTGTTTTGCAATACACTGATGTTTGATAAGAACTGGATTTTAAATAAGATTTTAGTGTAGGTTAATCACTGATCCTCATAAACTGGCAAAACAAATGGCAAATAAGGATCACCTGCATGTCATTATAACATTATTAATGAGTGTTTAGTATTTACAAGTAGCGAAAGAGTATTGACAAGCAGAGGAGTGCAAAACTGCAGTGAGGGTTTAACATGAGAGTCCTGTAGTTGTGGTATGCTGGTGTGTGCAGAATGTCAGCAGTTCAGAAGTACAATAACCGTGTGGATATTGTAGACATTTGTTGCTGGAATAACGGAGAAGCGCGCAAAGAAAATGTGTGTGCTTTTCAAGCTATTCACGTAATTATGTTTGTTCTGGAATGGTGCTTTTATCGCTATATGAGTGCAGTCTACTGCTCCTAGTAACACTATAACATTAGGAAATTCAGTGATGGCATGAAATCCCAACTTAACTTCCACTTGTGCTGGACTTGTGTAAAGAAATTGAATGTAATTCTACCACTGGGTGTGGTGCTTATGCGTGGTCAGAGGCGTTTACGCACATTTCTAAGCACAAGTTCATATATTTACGCACAGATCTGTGCTTACGCACGCTTGATAAATGAGCCCCAGGACTGTGTCAGACTTTAGACAGTATAATATGCATTATAGTATTTTATATAATTATTAATGTGAATTTGTTACTGATGCACATTTTGCGCATGTTAAAACTGACCTTGATTTATCGCAGCAGATCAGATCAGTACTCAGTTAGTCAACATGTGCCCGTCAACCTGTAGGGCTAGACTCAAATCGGCATACACTGTTCAATCAAATTACTGCCAGTTAAGTTACACACCTCAACAGATCCTGTCAAAGAAAATCAGAGATCAAAGCGTAAGTACGTAATACACGGAGGCTCAGTGCCCTAAGGTTTTTTTTAATATAGGAAAAAGGAATTAGTTAGCAATTACAATAGGCCTATTTACAGGGACAGTCCTCCTGGAGGAACTGAGGGTAAAGTGTCTTGCTCAAGGACACAACGGTAGAAAGTGGGGGTTTGCACCAGCAACTTTGTGGTAATCGTTAGACTACTCCCAGCCTTCTTGTAAGGCCAGCGATAGCCGTGGAAAGAGCCACCAAAATGGACAAGGTTCTGGTGGGTGAAGTGAGAAGGAAGTAGAGCAGGGGTGTCACCATGGAGCACCATGGTCCAGCACGTTTTGGTGATTTCCCTGCTCAGAAACACCTGGTTCTCCTCGCCAGTAAATTGCCAGGTTTAGTAAATGTGCTTGAGTAGAACCATCAAACTCCTCCAGGACCGGAGTTTGACACCCCTGGGGTAGGGGGTCAGTAGTGGCACTTAACACTCAAAAAGGAGGCTTTGGGCTAAAAAAAAGTATGTATACAGTATTCTTTTCCTCTTACTAGGCCAAAACTTGTGCTCCACATATTGCAACACGTTCAGAATTCACTAGGGGGCTCTCTAATGCAACAGAATTAGATGAGCTCAGCTGAGTCCCTCCACAGGCATGTAGTCCACATTCAGTGCATTTACAGCAGAAACAGGAGAAATCAGAGTCCCTGTTTGAGGGCATTGTGCCACCTGTCATCTTTTTTTAAGCAATTAAATGGCCAGGGCCCACTAGCAGGGCCAAACTTTCATCTACACACTCTACAAACCAAAAACAAACCCATTTACATCGTAACTCAATAATAAAGCTGGGATTTTAAGAGGTCCATTCTCTGGAGGATTTTTTTTTGCTTTGACCATGTTCTCCCGCTCCTCCAGCACACACAGTCTATTATCTTGGAATGTTCTTTTCTGGATGGTGACTACTCTTTTTGGTATGTTCAAAGGCTTGACGAGAGCCCACCCCCCTTGCTTGTTCCAATAAAATACAATTCAATTCTTTACCAAAGTGAAGTTCGCAGGCTCACTATAAACAGAGAAACTAGGTAGAAAACTCACTTTAGAAGCGAGACTCTTGGGAAAATTGGGTTTCTGTGTATGTTAGTAAAGCTCCATTCCCTTTCCCCTACTGAGAGAACCTAAGATATGACATAAGCCATGTCCAAGCCAACATTCTGAGAAGAGCCAGATAGCAGAGGGGGTGGGGGTGTCCTAATAGGAGAGAAGAGATGCAGTAAGCATACTTTGACTCTGAGTGTAAATTCACCTATCTAGACCATGCCATAGCAAATTACTCTTTCTGATTTTTTTAGACTATAACAATGAATGACTTTTAGTGAGAATTTAGCCTGAAGCGTGGAAGTAATTGATGCAAAGCACCTTTTCTCAGTTGGCATGAAAGTGTGCCAACAAAATAGACCAAACTAAATTGTCAGCATTTGTTCTGTTCAGCTTGAGGATCAGGAAACAGGCGCCTTGACAGGATTCCTCACCCGTCTTTAGGCTCTCAGTGGCATTTGAGGGGCAATGCTTCTCTGGGACAAGTTGATATCCAGTGATTGCCTTAAGTATAGGTTAAAGCAGAAACTGGTTAAAAACTTCAGGCGGGAAGATCATTGGTTTCACACCATTGCTCAGGTTCCCACGGCCATAGGTTGGCCTACAGTGCTGACATTTTAAGAGTGGATGCGTGCTAAATTAGACATGGCAAAGCAGTGGAAGGATAAACTCCCTGAACACTTGAGATCTATAAGATTTAATGCATTTGGGAAATGTTGGCTTGTACAGACACATTCCTGAACACTAAGAATCGACTCGCTGCAGGACGTTATGAAGTTGTAGCCCTGTAGTGTGTCGAGAACTCCCAGAAAAGCCCCATGCATTATCACAGAGTGTCTTTGTTCAAGCATGAACACTTCCATTGTTCATAAAGGCGCAACTGAGCTTTTGTAGCAAATATAGCTGAGCAAGATTTAGCCTCCTAAAGTGGAGAACACGATTATGCCTTGAAGCTGAAATGCAGGAGTGGAAAGATTGAATTAAAGTCTGAGATATATTCTGTAATTTGTAATCCATGATAAAAAAACAACAAAAGATGCATACTATAGTACAGAGATATAAAATAACTTTATTGCCCATTTATATTTTCCAGAACACAGGGTAAATCAGAGAACTACAATAGCATGGCTGCAGTTCAACAGATACCTTCAGTGGATGAAAAGAGAAAACAAGGATGTGGCCAGTTTCTTTTGGGGGAAAGTCAGCACGTTTGACTACAAATGTGCAGTTGTTGAACAAGCCCCTTGAGACAACTCAGGAAAAAGACAAATTCTTAAAGCTTCAGCTGAGCATTGTGGACCAAAGTAGTTAAAAAAAGAATACAAAAAACCCTTTTAACCAGTTATTATCCACATTCTTTAGCCTGTAATGTTTTGAGAAGGTCATAAACAGAAATGTGGGAAATAAAACCTTTGTAAAAATGTAAGTAATCTACATTTTGGAGATGCCTGGATGACTGCATCCCGATGTTTGCAATCAGTCTATCAACAGAAACCTAAACCTTTGGAACTGAAATGCTAACTTTAGCTGGCAGATTCTATTTATAGCCTTCACAGCCATGTTAGCTTTGGGAGACACAGCTCACATAGGTGATAATGATGGAACGTAAGTGATGACAACAGGGCGTAAATGATGATGACAGGACGTAGGCGATTGAGAAGGGATGCAGGTGTGTCATGCTGTGTTTTTAGTGCACTCACAAAATTGTAATGTCAAAACAAAACAAATCAAATGTACACAGTGTAATAAAACATTTCAGGGGTGAAAAAAACAAAGTTTGATCTTCAACAATGACGATAGAACATAATTAAATACATGTATGTATGGATTGCAAAACTGTAAAACAACTGGGTCTTTTAAGGTGAGTAAGCAAGACAACATGATAAAGAAAGATGCAGTCTATTGTTTTATCTCTAGACAGTTATATTTGTGTTGAGGTGTGCAGAGATTCTCATCCATCATTGCTCCCTAGCAGCTCAACTAGGGAATCACCAACAGTTAATCTATTAACACGTGGGGAAAAATCTTATTTTCATTAGAAACATCCAAACTGATTTCCAATTCACCACCAGAATGTCCACAAGGAGGCTTGCACAATGAGGCTGCCATGCTAAAACAAATCTTGGAGGCATCCCGTAACATACTGCATAACACACTAAATTTTCCAGTTGAGATGCGGGGGAAATGAAGAGGCACAAGCTCAGAGATGCAGCAGTAGGCGAACCGCAATAACAAATGCCAGCAAAGCAAACAACATCTGTACCCAAAGGGGTTCTGCTTTGTAGACCAAGACTAACATGATTCTGAGCACTCAAGATCCAGGATAATAGACTTCAGACGAGATCATTCCAAAAGACTCCAAACTGTATATTCCATGACAACCCGTCTGTTTCCATTCACCCTTTCAGCTAGCGAGGAACAGTTCAGTATAACTAACAATGGCACACGCTGGAACTCAAATATTGCATCCTGTTATTAAAGTAAATAACAGCTGCATGTAGGTGTCTGTCAGTTTACAAGTACTTTATTTTGACACATGCGAACCATAGATCAAGACTGCCATGGCAGCTCTTTATTAGGACAGCAGCAAAAAGCCCCCAGCCTTGAGTAAACAGCCAGAAAGACATTTCATGAAGTAAGGGGGTGGGGAAAGAGGCCAAGAATAAATACTGCTAACACCCATCTCCTTTCATCTATTCTATTTGTTTTGAGTATTTGTTACAGGACACCACATCAAAACATAGTAAAATGCCCTCTTGGTTTCTTAATTAGCTTGATAGTTGGGACATGCTGCTGAAGTGTTTGTCAAGTCACATTGTGTTTACAGATATTTAAAAAAAGAGCCTTTTTTAGTAGAACTGTTGGTGGCCTTTTGGATGGTTCCTCATAGATGATGTACAGATGCTGAAATTGATAAACTACTTTTTAAAATTCAATTGACTTACAGTTAGTTTTATGACTAGATTAAGGATTAGGATTAGGATTAGGATTAGGATTTCCACCTGGGCTGAGGTTAAGGTTACTTGAGGTATTGTTTACATTTTAAGTAAAGGGAAATCTAGGTATTGTAAGTAGGGGTGTGTCAGTCGGATATGGGCCGAAATCACTGGTTCAGATATGGAAACAAGCCTGAAGGATCACATAAATTAATCATTAAACTTTGAGCAGCATGCTGTAATTAGAGACCCCCATATGAGGTGTAATACGAACAGAAGCAGAGCTGTGTCCCAAACATAGAGCACCTAAAATACAGACTCCTGCACAAACGGTGTAAAACAAGTCTAATAATCAAGACACAGGACATTCAGCTATGTGTGCAGAACTCCATAATGGACGCACTGTGCACTGTATGGGTGTAGAAACTGGAATTTTATAACCTGCACAGCCATCTAGGGGAAGTAGAGATCCATGTCAGATTCGAAGATCATCCAGACAGATTATTAACAGCTGCTGAACAGAGGAAAAAGGTTTTAATTAAGGTTGGGTTATCAGTATTATCAGACATGATGTCATGTCAACCCTAATTAAAAGACTTCACTTCTGTGAAGTTAAGCATCAATATACATTGGAACATCACTCACCAAATCAGTTTGAATTGTTTTCTGTTTATGTGGAACACAATGAAACGTAGCTTATTCCAGGGAGCAGTTTAATTTGGGACACATCCTGAGCCCAATGTGCAGTGCAGATCTTGAGCGAGCGCTGAGATCATCCGCAGACATTCATCATGGGGGCAGTGTTTTAAGCCCCACGGCCAGCCCTGCTCCCCCCCCCCCCCCCCAGTCTCACTTCTCCATCTGCCTTTCTCTCCATCCACAGAGAGAGCATATGTGCAGTTTTGTGACTAATGATAATGCACTGAAGGGGAACCTCGGGTTCAGTGATGTATTAAGATGACCAGAATGACCATTTCATTCGTTTCTACATAACACAACTTAAACGTACACAATTTAAAGACAAGATAGTGTTGAGTGTAAAACAAGTGGCTGGCTGAGTTCTTCTTAAAGAGCCCTTAATCTGAGTTGTTTTATTTGCATGTTGTTTTCTTTGGTATGAGTTTTTACATGCCCATTTTGCAATAGGTATTTAAAACTAAAATATGTAAATGACGTCAACCATTATTGTTTGGACTGAAACACTCTTTATATCTTTATCGTGAATATATGGGGCTACATTGCTGAAGGATTAGTAGAAATGTATGTACAAGCACAGGCACAAAACAAGCCTCACGTGTGCCTGTTAATTCCCACCTAAACGTTCTCCAGCGTTTTTGGCATTAGGGAAATAAAGAGAATTCGATATGAGCCAGTCTCATAGCTTAATTTCCATATAGGAACTGCGTATACATGGGAGTGTTTACAATCTACATCAAACTATTTTTTTTTACTAAAGCAATGAAATGTTATCCACGATTTGGTCCCTTAGAATTAAGTGACATTTTGTCAAAATAGGAAAAGCAATTTTTTCCCCATTCCAAGCTTTAGACCAGCTACAAAATTTCTGGTGATGTGGAGGTGCAGGCCTAGAATTTTGTTGACCGGGGCCTGGGTGTTGGAGATATACGATCTTATTAACCCCAGGAGGGGCACCAGCATGCCGAAGTGGCCAGTCGTGTCTCTTGTGTGATTGTGTGTAATGGAAATTTGAACTGGTCTTCAAGTCCTGGCCATTTAAGGGGTTAAATCTTCTCACTGCGTTCCAGTAAGTCCTGGACACAGGAAGGAAAACACAGGTTATGAGCCTTATCTGAAATATAAAGAAACAGACAACCGTACTGAGGGGCCCAGAAACATATGGATTGCTTCATTTTTTTGCAGTAGTTTCACTGAGCAAATTGTTTGGGAGCAAATAGTTCTGCCAAGTATTTCTGCATTAGAACAGCAGGGCAGGCCCCTAACATCTCGCCTGTCATGCAGCCCTGGAGACGTCAGGACAGACTCCGGAAGAGGTCAATGAGAGGTCAGCATGAGTAGTGAGAACAAAATTTTAAAAAAGGGGCTCAAATGTCCTTGGTAATTTGTAAACAGTCATTTCATGCCAAATCAGTTGTGAAAAACCTTACAGGACAAAAGAAGACACCTAATGCATTTTAGAGCTAGAGAAAGTACAGCAAACATGCTCACAGCGACTTGTACAAACAGAAGCTAGACAGACCCGTATAAATAACGCTACGCTCGGCTGTCATTAGTCAGCCAGAAGGTATTTGGGGATAATTCGCTCGCGGCCACCTTTACTTCTTGTCTATCCATCAGTCAGCCTGTTGTGAAAAAAAAAGAAGCTTAAGACAGACAGATTTTTAAAAATGTATTAATAGTGTCTGTGGAGATGTGTAATACATTAATACACACATCAAGAGCTCTGGTTATACGGGGTTCAAATGGATCAAAGGAAGGACATTTTTGATTAGCTCTTCAAACCTATACATGAGCTCGACTTGATGAAGCGCTCTTGGTTCCTCATTTGATGTATGTTCGCTCTGCAAACATATTTCATGTCATTCCAAAAGTTTCCCTTTTCCTCCCAGGGAAACGACTAATCTCCAGTCTTTTCAGCAGAGATGCGTGGAAGCGGACAGAAATGCCACGGCGCCACATTTATATTGTTTTTGCTTTAAAACCCACCGCTTTGAGTGATTAACCATACCCCGACTCCAGTTCTCCAATGGGATGCAACCACACTCGCCGCCCTCATTGGACATGTGGGGAGGCGGTCAGGGGGGGCATCTGGGATAGAGCAGTCGAGAGGGAGGGGAGAAGAAAAAACCCACCAGTTCAGTTCTTCCCCTGTGAAAGCATGACATCAGCATCATGGCATCATGTTAGATTGTTTTATACCCAGTGATTATCAAGGCTTACTGACAGAGACTTCTTGCCGTAGCCTGAGGTTTGTTTTCTCTCTCCTGCAAGTCCAGAGTTGTATAGTTTTCTGCTTCTACACAACCTCACCAGTGTCTCTTCCTTTTCACTTTCCTTGGTTCTCTTGTGCTCTCTTTACTGTATTCTCAGCCCAATAAACTTAACTCATACTTAATACTCTGGTATACAGGATACTACATGAAAACATGTTTTTCTACACATTACAGGTCCCACACAGGAAAAAAAACAGATGCTCCAGTTAATACTAATAACTGCTGATAAAAAATAACCTGTAGACTAAAATGTTGTAAAATCAATACAATTTCATATTCTGGATATGACCTTTGCGTTTTGATTTTTCGTATTAGTTCGTATTTTACAATTGAACTAATTTGAAATGAATGGAACTCCAATAATGTTACTCTGAACTCCAGGTTATGTTAGGTGAAGCTGAAAAATGTACAAAGCCAAGCATTTCTTCATCTTTACTTCAGAAGACACATGACTGCATGTGACGAATAAAGTATCTTGAATCACTGCTTCGTTCAAGATTTCAGTTAGAAAACAGATCAGCTGCCAATTTCCTGACAAACTCAATTTGAAGCTTAAAGGACATCATAGCTGCTAGCAGATTTTTCCCCCAAGAGCACACACTCAACACTGTTAACTATTTCAAGGCAGCAAAATACTGTAGGAGTTAGTGGTGAAAATGAATCGTAAAACAAGGATTCCTTTACTTTAAGGTCATGACAGCAGGTTGTCAGTGCATGACTCGCAGTAAGATGTCATGCCTGCAGGGCTCTGAAGTTTTAAAATGGGAAGCTTCAGGGAGTAAAAAGGGAAAAGCCAAAAGCGACCAGAGTAGAGAGTCCATTTCCAAATCCAAGAAAAAACTGGCAGCAGTGTTTTCATCACAGGTTTCCAAATTACAAACAATGCTGGACTGAAATTGCTTAAATAATCTGAAATGGCAAAGCAAACGTCTAGATTCGTGAATCACAGAAAGAAATAATCCATGAGCTTTATTATACTCACTGTGTCAGCACGATTTAGCCTAAACTACTTAATACTTACCTTTTTAACTTTACTAGTGGTGTTATTTCTTGACTGTGTTTCTGAATTTAGCTCAGTTATCTTATCATTTTAATATTTACATCACCAGGGTGATGTAATACTGGGTTATGTCAAGGATGTTAAGAGCTGTGTTGTGATGAAGCTCAAGAAGGCTAAATATGCTAGCTAGCTAGCAAGGTCAGCATCATTTTACCATTCCAAGATAAACTTTTGTCTAAAAGATAAAATCTGCATTTGTGCATTTAGAGGTAGCTTTTGATGTGTAGATGTGTTGGTGTAGTTATGGGACATTTTGATTTGACAACAGAGAGGAGGGTTGTTATGTAGAAGTTCAATTTGTCGACGGGGGAGGGGCTTGGTCAGGAGTTTTGATTTGTCCCCCGGGGGCTGAGAAGTTAGGGGTATTGTGCACTTTACTTTTGCCATATCTTGTGTTGCCACATCTCCAAATGTGTATTTACTAATTGATATTTAGAGCTAAGCATAAAACATTAGACACCCGCGCCTAATGACAGCCCTACCTTAGCCAGATCATTACAATGTCCAATACATAAATATGCCCAGTCTGCCAGATTTTTGATTTTGTTCATACAGGATTTGAACCTGATGTTATGGTTGGAATAAAAGAACAAAAATGTTAAAATATTGGTTCTGCTCAGAGTTAGACAGTCTCATTTCTGAGCTCTAATAACAGCACACCAATATTTCTTTAATTTTAGCCCACAAACTATACATTTCTGCATTACATTTATAATTTACATTATAAATGCAGTATAATTTCAACAAGGCCCTGACATTATGAAATATTGATGTTTATGATTCAGAAGTAATAATTATTAATTATTAATTATTAATTATTAATTTTGAGTCATGAAGCCGGGAGCCACTAGATGGACCCCTTAGAGTTTAAAGGGTCAGTGTCTAGTGAAAAGGAACAAAGTCGGTTTTTGTTCCACTGATAAATGACCGCAGTGAGAAATGATGGGAGTGTTCTCTATATGGGCCTTTATGAGACTGACAGCTAAAACCCACTGCAATCGGCTGGCCTAATACAGGCAGCCTCACATTTTCCAGTTCACAAGCACCTCAGACAGCCAAGCAAAAATGTGGTTGATGTCCTGAGACACATCTCTTAGTCATAATTCCGCAGTGTGGGTCTCAGTGCATGACGCGCACTATTTGTTCGTCTGGAAACACACTCTTTCCCAGGACCACCTCTGTTTCCTACTCATGCAAAGGGCTGAAAACCTTTAAACAACACCAGGGCTGGATATAAATCAGCAGATGCTGAAACACTGCAACCTGCATCTGACAACCAACCTACCACCATGGCTATTTTTTAAAACTCCCTATCTCCATTGTCTATGATCTTTGTGTCTTATTTTCACAATCCAGAGTCTCCAGAGTCCATTTTAGATCAAAACTGTATTTAAAAGTCACCCCTGACCTCACCTCTGTCCCCTTTCCAAAAGCTCTGGAAAGTCAAGCTCCCCCCTTGCGCTCCCCTCTCGGAGCCCCTCGTCCACAATGTCTGGAAACTAAACAAATGTCTGAACCCAGCACTCAACCAGAAGACCACTGCTCCCCCTGCTCCCCCAATCCTCAACCAAAGATATCTCAGCAGTGAGTCAGAGGCAGCCATTTTGCTTTCTTCTAACATTTTCCAGTAGGTGCAACGTATTTCCCTTAACCACGTAAAACCAATTTCACTTGCGGGTTGCTCAGTCACAAACCTCAGAGGCATTCTGCCCCCTCCTCCTTTATTTCCAGCTGAGCACTGCATAGAGTTTCGCAATATGTCCTACAGGACCCAGTAAGGCTGAGTTCAAATTTTTTCCTCTGTAAAGATTTTCCACCATTGTGTTTTATATGCTTTTGCAGTATATTCAATCTCCTCTCGGTTTTAATGCCATTTGAAAAAGCACAGATATGGGAATTCCTGATCAAGATAGTAGAAAGAAGCTTAAGTCAGTTGTCTTTTAATGTAATAAAGTGACTTCTCATCACAGAAGTTTGTTTTAGTTTATGAAACCCTGTTGAATGAAACTCAACAGCTTCCCTATTGGCTTCTGGAATCATCTTGTTTTACTTATATTGCTCACCACCTTTGTGCTCTCTATCCCCCTGGCCTAGGATAGCTTTGATGTTTTGGGCAAGTTATCCATTCTGCTGTTGAGAATTGGGTAGTATATTGACAACTTTGATTTTGCCTCTTCTGCTCTCTTTATTGAAACAGAACAATACTGGAGTCAAACAAACTCGAATTCCTTTGAACTGAGACCACATCGGGAGGTGGTCTCTGTCCCGTTTGCTTCAAGTCCACAGCACGGTTCATTTATCTCACGCATTATGAAGACAAAGCGCTTCTAATTCACTTCATCAGTTTTCTCACATGCTCCTTTTCAGCTCTTAAAGTAAACTCCGAACGATTAGTCAGCATTTTTGAACACGCCAAAAAACGAACCGAACTGAGGCCATGTCCACACATACATGGGTATTTCCAATTTTTCATTTTTGCATCCCCACGAGCACGTTTTCAAAAATATCTCCATCCACATTCAATCACCAAAAACACTGACAAAAGCATGTCAAGGCAGCAGGTGGCGATATAACTTTAAGCTGTACAGCATTGGTGACGAATCAGACATTGGAGATAGACGTTTTAATGTAAACACGGCGCACCCAGTGACATCATATTAGTGCCGCACAGTATGATACGAAACTGTTTTTCAAAACCTTAATTTTTCTCGTCCACATATTCACGCACAAACTGAGTTTTCAAAAATCGCCACTTTGGCCAGAGTTTTCAAAAACCCAACGTGTGGACAAAAAGTCAAAACGTATAAAACCTATTTTTACAAAAAATCCCACATATGTGTGGACCTGGCCTGAGGCCACATCAGGAAGTGGTTTCAGTCCGGTTCGCTTTAAGTCCACAGTATGGTTCAGTTAACTCAACACAAAGTGCTCCGTGTTCGCTATAACAGTTTTTGCCCTCTAGGCTTGCCATAGGTAAATCATGTATTACAGCTCAGACAGTAAAGAAAAAATAATAATAAATACAAGCAAATGAATGAAAATAACCAAATAGATAGATAGATAAATAAATAAATAAATAAATAAATGAATAAGTAAATAAATATCCTCAAAGCATTCTTGCTCTCCATTAGTTGAAAAAAAAAAGAAAAGTAGTAGCAGAGATCTTTGTGGAAAATGCAGAAGTTCGGTAGAGCTTTTAACCATCTACTGTGACCATAAAACGAACTGGTGGTCTTTCTGCTGGTCCACTTTTTGGACCACTTCTAGAGGACTGAGTTTGGTTGCGAACGCGTCCTTAAACACAAATGAAATTGTATTTCAAATAAACCAATGAGTGAATGATGCAGTGTGCAGGATTAAGTAAGATTAATGAGGCTACCACAGATGGACCTTGGTAACACCACTAATCACGAGTTTGGGAAATTCCCTGTAGCTTTTGAACCAATCAAGTCTGTGTTAACAGGAACATCAGGGTTAAATCAGAGGCGCCTCTGGTTTGCAGATTGTAAATATTCAGTTAATGAGTCTTTTAAATCTGAAAAGGGCTAGAGATTACACTGTTATAATGGACATCAACGGCAAAAAGCACACACCCGAGCATTCAGGTGACAGATAACTACATATTTTATCATTTGCTGGCACGGCTCAGTTATTGCATATTAGCTATATTATTTAGCTTATAAACAAAAATAAATCAGGAAATAAAGAAGATGTGAAAGGACATATATTAGAACAGATGATTAACTACACAACTGTTACCCTTTGATTATTTGACCATTATCTGTCAAGTTGGCTTTTAGACAGTAATACAGTAGCAATTAGCAGTTTTTATAAAAACGTAATAGGAAATGCTAAAATCTTATCAGTGTGCATGTGTTTGTGTATGTATCTCTTTGTGAGGACCAGATGTCCTTGTAAGTATAGCAACACTGGAAAATCTGCAGAAGTGGGGACATTTAGTTGGAAATATCATTTTTTTTAAAACCACAAATTCAACTTTCTGGGAAAAACTAAAAGAGTGAAAAGACTGAGGTTAAAGTCTGGGTTGGGTTTAGGTGTTCAGGTGTAATATTACTCAGATACAGTTTTACAGTGGAATATCCTCACAAATACAGCATTATCATCGTGTGTTTGTGTGTGTGTGTGTGTGTGTGTGTGTGTGCGTGAGTGTTTGAGTGTGTTTGTATGTGTGTCTGTGTGGGTTTGAGAGAGTGTGTGTGTGTGTGTGTGTGTGTGAGTGTGTTTGTATGTGTGTCTGTGTGGGTTTGAGAGAGTGTGTGTGTGTGTGTTTGTGTGGGTTTGAGAGAGAGTGTGTGTGTGTGGGTTTGAGAGAGAGTGTGTGTGTGTGGGTTTGAGAGAGAGTGTGTGTGTATGTGTATGTTTGAGTGTGTGTGTGTGCGTTTGTGAGTGTGTGTGTGTGTGTGTTTGTGAGTGTGTTTTTATGTGTGTCTGTGTGGGTTTGAGAGAGAGAGAGAGAGAGTGTGTGTGTGTGTGTGTTTGAGTGGGTTTGAGAGAGTGTGTGTATGTGTGGGTTTGAGAGAGAGTGTGTGTGTTTGAGCGTGTGTGTTTGTGTGCGTGTGTGTGTGTTTGAGTGTGTGTGTTTGTGTGCGTGTGTGTGTGTGTTTGAGTGTGTGTGTTTGTGTGCGTGTGTGTGTGTGTGAGTGTGTTCGTGTGGGTTTGAGAGAGTGTGTGTGTGTGTTTGTGTGTATGTTTGAGTGTGTGTGTGTGTGTGTGTGTGTGTGTGTGTGTGTGTGTGTGTGCATGTAGAGAAACGATATGTATAGTTTGGGGTGTGCTGGTCTGCATTATATAACTCATCGTCTGAAAAGTCCTGTAGACACCCTGGGCCTGTTACAGAGAGGCAGGAATGTTTCAGGTCTTTTCATTCTGACTCATATACCATTTTTTGCTCCAA
Source organism: Brachypetersius altus (assembly GCA_037974465.1). Lineage (NCBI taxonomy): Eukaryota > Metazoa > Chordata > Actinopteri > Characiformes > Alestidae > Brachypetersius > Brachypetersius altus. The sequence goes on along the minus strand of JBBPDB010000002.1, from coordinate 553,399 downwards.
TTTAATCATGTTTTAATGTTCTATCCACTAGTTTGGACTCCCAAAACCACAGAATCCCGCCTGAAAAGAAAAGCCAGCACAAGCATCTTCCAAGCCATCAGAAGCTCCACATGTTTTCCGATTGTCGACCACGGAACATCACTGAACAGTTCGGCAGACTCCAGATCTTCCATTCTGCAGCCCTTTACACTGGAAAATGTAAAGTAAAAATAAAGCTAAAAAAAACAGTCTACTGAAAAGTTAGGGTGTATTTAATTGGATTTTTTTTGTTAAATTCAGCAAATATGAACTAATTGTGTCCTACACATGTCCAGATAAATTTGATAAGTTTGTCTCCTGTAAAGAATGAGTACCTGAAAAGCTACAGCATTAAATTAATTTAAAAGAATCTTCCAGCAAATGTGTAATTTTAGAGTAGTACCAAACAGAAATCAACCTAAATCAGATATTAATATATTAGCTTATGTCCATTGAGGCTTTTTTTAAATGTTTTAGATTTTGTATAAACCGAGAAGTGTTGAGGTGAAAGAATTCATCTGATTTGTCTGAAAGCTTCCTCCACATGCCCAGCATAAGGTGTTCATATGTGGGCACTTAAAAGCACCATATATCACAGGCATTTCCTCAGTGGCCGCGTCAGTGACACGCAGCCAAAGGCAACAGACCTGCGAACCCTAATGGGTCTCTGGTCACATGATCTGAGTCTTCAATTAGTCGGGGTGAAAATGTAACCTTAGGCTTCAGCAAATTACAGAACAGGCCAGAGGCCATCTGTAGTCTGCAGCCTTGAGTCGGCTGGTGACATCTGTAGTTAAGAATTTGCGTCTAAACAAATGGTCTAGTGTCAACTTTGCGTTTTGCAAGGCCTGGAAAAGAAAAGCACAAAACCCCAACACTGAGTGTGTGTGTACATACTAAGAGATTCATTTTCTTTCTGTTATTCAAGTTCTGTAAAATGGTGCATCATTTCTCTTATTCTGCTGTTTTGTCATTTCCTTCAAAATGATGCTTTAAAGAACAAAATATTTATTTGGAAATGAGAAGAAATATCATTGTATTGAACATTTGGTCTTATATTTTCCCACATACATGTTGGGATTTTGTGGATGAAGATAAACAAAAGTAGCTTGGAATAATGCATTTCCTGCTTTCTTTGTAGCAGCCCTGAATATGACTATAACAGAAGAACACAGTAAAAGGCCACAACCCCAGACGGGTGACTGGCTTGGTGGGGGAGCTCCGCCATGTGCACAAAAGCTTAGTGTGGAAGGGATCCCGAAGAACGTTACAATCTGGACGCAGCCTGTGGGAGGTTTCAGCATGGAGGAAGTTTCTGTACAGCTTACATTACCACTGAGAATTCTGCAAACCTTCGGGGCCTTCAACTCTGCTACGCATCCAGGCATCCTGTGGCTTAATCAACGTACTCATGTATCAAATACAGTCCGAAATAACAGGCTCAGGCACATGACAGCTCAGAGAAGAGTGATGGTATGTTTCCATGAGTAAACACAATTACACTCGGAGTGGAAAAAACTATTTTACTGAAGTTAAAGGACGAGGACATTGCCAGAGTCTTACTCGGTTAAACAAGTGAGGAGCCAATAATACACTTCAGCATTTAAACACACTTAAGTGTATAAAAGTTAAAGTTTAAACAGATGCTTTATTGTTTTCTGTTTGGCAGTGTGATGACTAATTAGTGTTACTAGGCCTCGCGTATAATCTTCCTCATAGGCAGCATCATTTTACACTTAAAACATAAGAATATAATACGGTACATATCACATATTACATGGACTGGAGGTTTTAATAAAAGATAAAAAATATTTTTTTTTCCTTGGAAATGTAATTTACGGTGCAGTAAATATTAGAAATGTAGTAAATATGTAATGATTAATGCTTATTTTCTGGTACATACTTTGCAAGCCCATTGTAAATCATGTGAAAACTACTAGATATACAGTAGTGCCAACAGGTAAGTATGAAGTCTACAGGTAATTAAGAAGTAAATGAAAATGTAAGACTGCAATTTGTATTTTGAGACATTCTAGGTCATTCTGAGCAGTTATGAAATTGAATCACCAAGTACTAATACTGCATATTTACCTATTAAGTACTTACGTTTACGTTTACGTTTACGGCATTTAGCAGACGTACATCAGAGCTTAAAGTAGTCCACAACTGTTCTTAAACCTGTAAAACTACACTTAAATCAACAACAGCTATTTAACC
>JBBPDB010000002.1:534710-551064 GCA_037974465.1 Brachypetersius altus | reverse complement strand
TGTAGTAGAGGCCACAGGGAGCCAGTGAAGGTTCTGTAGTAGAGGCCACAGGGAGCCAGTGAAGGTTCTGTAGTAGATGGCAGTGGTGTGAGAATTTAGGAAGATTGAAGACTGACCTCGCAGCTGCATTCTGAATCAGCTGAAGTATCTCGTTACCTTCATTGGCAGTCCAGCCAGAAGAGAGTTGCAGTAGTCCAGGTATCTGCATGTCCTGGAGAGGTGGTCAACGTGCGACAGGAATGAAAGTTTGTCGTCCAACATGACACCAAGAGTTCTTCCCTTCTTACTTAGCATATTATGTACACCATAATATATAGTAGTGCCATAATAATGTAACGTAATGTAAAAGAAAGTCCTAGCAATATAACTGAATAAAAGTGAGTGTTTCAATAACACTTTACATGCACACCCTGGTCACTAACCTATCCTAACACAGTTGTAAAATCATAAAAACACAACCAAGCCACAGAAAAGCCTCCTTCACGCCTACTCCAAACTAGTTCGCCCCGCATAGTCCGTAGCTACAAGGCTAACGGTATAAGCTGAGTGGGAGTGGGAGTGAGCATCGTAAGCTCGACACGTCGTATGTCACGGCGGTTGTAACTTGAGAACCCCCTGTATAATATAAACTAGTACCAGTGTAATGAAGTAAAAGTGTTACATTTCAATAATACTCAAGCAAAGCACATATCTTTTTAAAACACAAATAATACTCAAGTACAGTAATGAAATACAGTCACTTAAGTTTTCTATATTTTTTCAGGTTTAAATGCTTTTATGTTCTGTTCCATCAGAGGTGGAAGTGTAAGTGCATCTAGGACTCCCACTGAAATGTCCTTTCATGGAAAACACGGTACAAAAAGGGCATTTGAAATAAAACGGCCGCCGCTGTGTTTGGAAGTAATAAGGCTTCTGGGCAGCAGTGGCTGCAGCAGTTCTGGAGGACACTTTCACCATATAATGGAGTGTAAGCTCTGGCTGCTGAAATTGTTTATAGCAATATTTGGCAGCTGTTCCCATAGAGACCTAGACCTCACTAATTATTTCCATTCTCTCAAAAGCTAGATGCAAAAAGCGTCTGCACTGAAGCAGAGGCAGTTTGATTAAAAGTAACGGCATGGGACCACCAATAAGAGAAAGTTGTGCAATTTTAATTTTTGGGGTTGCTGAAGGTCCATGATGAGTGAACATGATACTGTTTGAAAGTGAAGTGAAAGTGACAATTTGTCATGCGTGAACATACCACAGCACACAGTGTGAACAGCACGAAATTCAACCTCTGCATTTAACCCATTCACGAAGTGAAGCAGGGGGCAGCCAGGAACACGGCGCCCGGGGAGCAGTGTGTGGGACGGTCCCTTGCTCAGGGTACCTCAGCGGTGCCTAGCGGTCTTTGGGATGAAACCCAGACTTTCTTGTCGCAGGGCAGATGCCTTAACCACTAGGCCACCCAACTGCCCAACTTTGCAGTAAAGTCTCAGTTTTTTGTTATAAATCGTCCAATTTTCTCCCCAGTATCTAATTGCACCTTCTAGCTAGGACTCCCAGATCACACAATAGCACCAAGTTAGGAGGGCAAAGGGTAGCACTTACTTCCTCTGAGACACAAAAATCATCACTGCATTTTTATCAAGCGACATCACTAGACATTTTCAGCATTACTGGACTCAACACACTTGGAGGAGAACAGTAACAGCTAATTCTGTTGCATCAGCTAATAGACACCTGCGCACATGCTAAAGTCATAGGGGAAAGGGAGGGCCGCCCTACCCACCCAGAGAGAGTGAGGGCAAATGTGACTTCTATCCATGGATGGCTGTAGCATTGCTGGGGATTACTCTCACAATCTACATGACAGAGCGAATTCCAAGGCAGTTGGGCCTCTCAGGAGCTCCCAGGCTCAGTGACTTTAATTTTATTTACGAATTACTCAAACTCATGTTGTACACAGTTCTTAAATAATTAATAAGCAGTTACAGCAGTTATCATACATGAACACAGGATCACGATGTTTATCATGCTCCTTTTTCAGTCAGAACTGTCAACTTCATCAGATCTTTGTTAACATGCTACTACCATTAAAAAAAGAGCTCATGCTCAATACTGAGTGGGCTTCAGTGCATAGTTATATAACTTGATATGCTTATAAATGATTTAAAATTTGTTTATAACCTAACGAACAATCTAATTATTAATCATTTATAACCCTATAAAAGAGCAGTCGTTCTGTAAAGTGGTACCCTTCTTAATGTGGAGCCCTAAGCTCATCCATCCACTGCTTTCTTCACTGCTAGAAAAGTAGTCTGCATGGCTTGCCATGACTTTATTTGTTCTGGCTATTTATTTTCTTATTTGCTTATTTATTCCCAGGGCATTTTTATATCGTCCACAGCAAATTAAGAAGTTGGTATACATTCTGCTCCTCTGTTTTATAAACATCTCACTGAGCTCATCTGTCATTAGCGATAATGATGACCACGGTGCCATGTAAACGAAACGCCAGGGTGAGTTATACTTTTACATCAAGCATGTGACCTGTGTTTATTTCAAATCCGGGGAGAACGCAAACAAAGCCGCCTTGCAGCTCAAGACTTCTTGCTTACTTAACTTTCTTTGAGGCTTCAACAGTGATTGCATCTCTGGTTCTACGATCCCCGCTATCGGACTGAGATTACAGCTACGACAGTAGACCGCTAACGAGATAATGTGAGAACAAAATCAGCAGTCAGGAAATGCAGAGCAGGGTGTAAGAAATTTTTAACTGCAAAGATAAAGCTTTCCTTGAGATCGGTTTTGTCTCGAGGGGGAACAGTCATGAAAACAATGGATCATTCGAGCCTTAAGTGTAGAGGCAGGGCCCGTTTGTTTTGAGTGCCCTCCAGCTGTGATTTCGAATCACTCCAGCTGAGTCCTGGACCTCACTCACAGCATCTCCATCACACCAATATCACGTTCCAAGCTTCTGCCGGCGTCCTCTGTTTCTGCCTATTTACTGCGGGAACCTCAAGATACTAGTCGGTACTTGAGCGGGCCTGGCGTCTCTCCAGACGAGGCATTCCTCCGCATAAATCCTTCATTGTGTTACAGTGGAAGGTGCAACGTGGGGTTCGGCACTTGTCACCGTTCCCAATGCCCTGCGTAGATGTTTTCCTTGTCTTTCCTTTCTCTTTCATCAATCTTTTCATCGCTGCCATTTTACAGGGAAGCTCCCTGACCTTGGTATACACACCGCAAAGCATCACTGCTTTATATTATGTACCTTTTCAAGTCTGGACAGGTTTGCTTGTGTTCACAGTTTTAGCCGTTTTCTAGAAGCGAGTGTAAACTTTGTGCAGAAGTCAAAGAATGGAATGCCTCAATGGTAGGAAAATGTGATGGGATGAATTATTAACGTGTCCTCCTTCGCAGTGACCTGCACTGTTGCCCTTGTGCAATTTTACAATGGTGATTTCACAAAGAACCACTAGGTCGGAAACCTTCCAGTTAATCCAACCAAACAAAGGCAGGGAAAGCTCCATAACTCATCCTCCTGTCCACCTCTGCGGCTTTTACCGTCCCTCTGGCTATTTCTGTGATGACCCCATCCCTGGCAGTCCTGCTGAGCGGCGTTATAAAAGGCCCCCACTCCTCAGCAGGGAGAGAAAATAAGACTGTTCCTTGCAGGCCATGTTGTAGAGAGGCTTGGACTGGCCATAGGCCACACCATTTATGGGCAGAGCTACGAGAGCACAGCTGGCTTTCCACTCAGACCCCCCTCCTTCCCTTCTTCTCCTCAGCCACTCCTCTCTCTCTTCTGCCCCCTCCCCCATCTGTCTTACAAGCTCTCTGGTTGGGAGTAAATCACCTTTCTCTCTGGGGTTCCAGAAAACATAGTTCACAGCTGTTTCCTCTCCTTCACCTCAGAGATCGGAATATGCTTGCGACGTGAAACCTTTAACTAAGATAGCAAATCCGTCTACACATATGAAATGAATCAAAGTGTCTTCACAACCTATTTTTCTTTTAAAAAAACCTGCCAGATTTGAATTCGGGTTACCATTCAGATTCTGGAATGTACTGTTCTTAGCTAAAGAAAAAAGAAAAAGAAGGTGGGCATGAACTAGACTGTCTCAGTAATTATTACAATCGTGTTACAAACTTTTTTTTATCCGTCACTAAAGAGAGTTGGTGTGACTCAGCTGACTCAGTAAACCAAAGTACAAAGCAGGAAATCAAAGTGTGCTGTTAGTGTTAACTCGACAAAACATGTATATGTGCATTTGAAAACTGTTAAAACTGAGAATTTATCAACAATTATTTTAAATATCCAAATTCTGACCGTTTAACGCCTAGATCTCAGAGTGTATCAGTAAACTCTGATTTCAGGAAATATAACCGGTGTAAAACAGTCTAGAACCGGTGTTTGTTCTCCTACACTCTCCTACACCGTTTGCTGCTCTTTCTCTCAGTGCGCCACCGCTCTCCGGAAGCCCACTCTCCAGTTTACCCCACACATTTGTGGGCGGAGACTATCCTGAGCATCAACACAAACTGGGGAACTTCCGACAGTTTACCATTTGCTGTGCTTCGGGCACGTATCCAGGGTGTTCATGTTCTAAACATTAAGAAGAGTTCATTTTTTCACTTGTTTCTTTTTTTACAATAATGCGTAATTTCACTTAGTACTAATTGCTAAGAAACGATTTGCTTTAGATTGCTCTTAATTCTACCAAAGAATAGCTCCCCACTCCCTACACAGTGCACCATGTAAGTATTAAAATACAGGGAGCAGAGAGCAGACAGGGAGCATAGAGCAGGGAGACCTTTTGGTTTTTAGAATAATTTTCTGCTTTAGAACAAACACAAACAGTAATTGAATGTGTGAGATAACTTCTGTCAGATAAGGTTTCACACTGCAGCCCCTTGAATCCAGTTCTGAAGTGTTCCCAACCTATTGTCGGCCTTAACAAAACCTTCTCAGTCTGTAGCTGCGGTGCAGAACAACTGAACAAGCTGAGGTTCACCAGAAATGAACGGAATATTCAGCGAACAGGACCAGGTGTGAAACGCTTTACTTCAGTCTGGCTAAACAAAATCACATCCAGGGTCTTTAGAAAAAGCTGAGCTGAACCTGATATTATTTTATGGTTCAGACTGTGACGCAAAAGGCAAAAACTTTCTTTTGGAGGAATGAACTGCAGATGTGAAAGCCTGTTTAACACAATGTTCAGAACGGCTTTGCTTTACTGTTATCACAGCATTAGAACACAGAAGGTCACAGGGATGATGTTTGGTAGTGACTTTAATCACAACAAAACACTTCTAAAGTCCTAAAGTGAAATCTGAAGGTGTGTTGATGACGGCAGAGAGAAAACTGATGCTCGTATTGCCATGATCATAAAATGCCATTCCTTGTGGTTGCTCAGCCTTAGGGACCAGCTTTGAGACTCGAGGTGTGACACTCAGTTATGCACAATAGTCTACCATCAGGAATGCTGAACTGTTTTCCTATTGGCTGCTAAATCATTTGTCATTATGTGCAATGTCCTATTATTATGTGCAATAGTCTCACTATCTTAAATATCACTACTATTGTAATATTACTTACGCACTACTGATCACATGCATTAAGATTTTACTAACTGTGTTATGAGTAATTCACTTAATTGTAAGTTCTTAAGTGTTTTTATTGGATATGTTTAGACTTTATATTTCATATTGTTCTTGTCTCTGAGCGTTTGTGCAGCCATAACATAAGCAGTCAGATTTCCTGATTCTGATTCCGATTCTGTATTGTAAAGGTTAAGACCCTCATGCTGTATCCTCAAACCCTCAACTGCCCCCCAATTATTATCAGATGATGTTGTGAAGCTGAGAATCCTGCCATGTCATGACCCAGTCGGTTGCAGTGTCATATAATCTTAACCACTTTCTCCTGCTGAAGGTGTGAGGCATAAATATGTGTCACATTTCTTAAATGTGCAAAGAGTATAAATGTACAGCAGGACACTGAAGGCACCCTTTTCAAAGACATATTAGGATAAACATCTATCCAGCAACTTAATGTTCTAACACACTTTTTCAGAAACACTGGGGCAGCATGTTAAAGCATAATAAAAATGAACCTGAAGAAGAACAAAAGTAGAACTAATAATAATATGTTTAATCTATATAGCCTTTCTGAAATGAAGAACAATGGAGAAACATGGACCCAATTCAGCCGTAGAAAAACCACACAGATCTCGACTGACTGTGCAGGTAATGGTGAAGCAGTGGCTTCCAAACACACACACACACACACACACACACACACACACACACACACACACACACACACACATATACACACACACACACACACACATAAAATTCATATTAGTATTACTATATTTGTGTAAAACTCTCTGTAATACTATACCTCCACTTACACCAAACCCAAACCTTAACCTCTCTTTTAGTCTGTCCTAAAAATGTTATATTTGTTGTAAAAACAGCACATTTCTTTGTGAGGACCAGCACGATGTTCCCGCTTCTACGAATTTTTCATTATTCCTATCATTACGAGGACATTTGGCACACACACACACACACACACACACACACACACACACAGAATGTGCATTAGAAAGAAATCCAGTTGACTTGTAGAGTTACTAATGCAGTAACATGAGTCAAACAGACCACAGGAGTCCAGCGTCTCGACCTCGTGACACTTCCATAGTGTAAAGTCATCATTCCGTTATACGTGAACACACCACAGCACTCAGTGTGAACAGCGTGAAATGCTTCCGCTGTATTTAACCCATTCACCAAGTGAAGCAGTGGGCTGCCAGGAACACAGGGAGCAGTGTGTGGGGTCGGTACCTTACTCAAGGGTACCTCAGAGGGTCCACTAGCTGTCTTGGGATTCAAACCCAAGACCTTCTGATCACAGGGCGAACACTAATTTGACTCCAGTATCATCGTGCATCCATGAGATCCTTATGAGTCTGCAGGTGTGGTCTTATGGACAGGCCTGTTCTAGTAGGTGACAGAAACAATTGGCCATAAAAAGCACAACAGTTCATGCTCCTCTGCTGGACGTGTCTTCTTCCACGCTGCCAGAGCTGCAAGTCAACACGGCAGGCTTGGACTAGCCAACAGAGGTGTCACAATGCTGGATTCTCATACGTTACTAACAAGCGTGCTGTTCATCAAAGACCTGAAAAGGGAGTGAGAGAATGAAGTGCAGCTGTAAAACATATATTTTTCATCACAGCATTCATTTACTTCGAGGGGAAGCTTAGATGTTAAGCAAGCTTGATGATGTCCTTGTGCTTTGATTCAACCTGAGCCATTTATACTGAACAAATGATCCAATCATTTATTACAAAACAGCAGAATCATGCGGAAAGGGAAACATCGTTCAAGTTCTACAAACACCTTTGGACTCCGTGGATAGCTATGAATCATCAAGCTTTTGAATTATTTCGCCTAAAACTGAAATGTAGGAGCTACTGCATATGCTCCAGTGAGTTTTGAGATTGGATGGAGCAATGAATAAAGGCAACAAGATCTTCTTACAAATGTGATGAAACCAAAATCAAGCTCCCCAGTGGCTCAAAAATATTCTAAGTGTGAGTAAAAGTGGAGAAAAAGGATGTTGCTTAACTTCAGCTCCACACCAAAGAGCAAGAGAACATTCCACAGACACACATGGACATGGTCGACCAAAGCAAACGACACGCTTGATCTACACCTATGGCACACGCATCAACACGGACATCTGTTCCACATGTGAGATACAGCCAATAAAATCGAGAACAAGGATGCGCTTCTTCGAGTCAGATTCCACCACCCGCCATTGTGCTTTTTACTGGTGGAACAATAGGAGGAACAAATGTGGAAAATGACAAAAGCACAGTGGAAAAAAATCATCAAAAATTCAGATTTCTCCACTAATGTCAGAATATCCCTTGTTGTCCTTCTGTACAATCTGTCTGCTTAAACCCGAGACAAATGGGATTCAAACTCTATTCTTGTTCCCTCATAAAAGAGCAGCCTGTCGAGCAATAGCTAAGGTTGGTGCTATTAGGGTGGCCGTAAAACCAGTTTATAGTCTTGCTTAGCAACCAGCTTGGAGGAAAAAACAGCAAACACTCCTTACAATGATCAAGAAGATATATCCATTAAAAAAAAAAAAGCTCATGATTCATCTCTTAGAATTAAAAATGGTCAATCTCAGTGACTTCAGAGAAGTGAACACGGGTGTAGTTCCATGCAACCACACATGTCTGAGTGCATTCTTATGAGAGAGCACTGACACACAAAAAAAGGGGAGGAAAATTAGGGTTGGCAGCATTCTTCTTGTTTAGAACTGTGAGGGGAGAGAGACAGAGAGGGAGAGGAAGAGAGAGAGAGAGAGAGAGAGAGAGAGAGAGAGAGAGAGAGAGGCAGTGGAGTTGGGTTGGGTCTGATTGCTGCTCAAAGCAGGAAAGCTGCTTCAGTCTGTCTTCATGGTGCAGCGATAAACGTGGACTCTTTTTTTTACCCTCTCTCCCCAACACTGCACTAAAAGAAGGCTCATGTCTTCAATATAGACATGATGACCTTTCGGCATTCCAGGATTTTCTTATTTCTGGCTGGATCCCTGGCACAAGTGCTCTTTGTAACATGCCAAGACGGAAACAGTGGTAAGTCGAACTGTTAATTGTTCTGATGCTCGAGCTGCTGTTTCTTTATCTTGAGGAATTAGAAAATGGGATCTTGGCCTTTGAAGGAACTTTTCCCGACTCTTACAAGTTCATAGAGACTTAATGTTTCTCACAAACTGTTGCTTGATGGGGTGGTCGCTCCATCCCTTCTGTATGCCTACATGAGGGTGATGTCCAAGTCAGAGCTCTGTCTGGGATTCTGGACTCCAGATTTGCTGGAACATTTGTGGTGAGATGTTTCTCTTGATGGAAGATAACTTGTGAAGAGTTACAGTGTTAATTATCAGTGGTGCCGGCTTTGATGAGGAACGTGCTGCTGGTGCTTGTGGTACGTTCTGGACTGTTTGTGCACTCTGCAGAGCGATAGCTATGAACGTCCAGATCTTTGTCCCCCCCAGCACTTTCCCCTCTCACATCTGCAGACTCAATTTCAACACTGCACTCACGCGTCTCTGAGGGAACACAGCTTGCATCCTAATTCAGGGCAGATGTTAGGAGGGAGGTGCTGAATGAGAACATGCAAGCGGAGGGGAAAAAAATAACTCTGAGGCCTGAACACCTGAGTGCCATTACCTCAGTCACGCTGTGCGTTTTAGTGGATTTGAAACATATGACGTCACTTTTTCCCCCCTGACTGATGTCATTTGGCTTCACATGGTTGCTTAAAAAGAGTTTTTAGGCTTCAAAAAACTGTACTTTAGCTGAAATGAAGTGAATGCTGTGGTGTGGAACATTAGCACACAGCTAATTGCAGTTACTGATCCACTTATGATGACTGGACACAATGAACATGCGCCACCTTGTGGTTAATGACTATAATGAGAAGCAACTGGCATGGAAAAACTTAAGCTCAAAAATGGCTGCATTTTTAATAGAATGAAAATAAAACTATCTATTGATTGAAAAGGACATTTTGTATCATACATATTTAAAGGTATTTTCTTGATGATATCTTTACCTCCTAAAAGGTTTCCAAATCTTTTGTGTATGTGAATGGGCCTAATCGAAGGGGGGGAAAAGTTAAGGCCTGTATGCATCTGTTATTCATGCGCATTTTACTAATAAAGACGTCAAATGTGATTTTAAAGACTTCCTATGGACTGTATAAACTGGATGCCATGATTTTATGTCTATTTTATTATATAAAAAAAATAAGTATTACTTGCCGGAGGAAATGTTGTTTAATTGAATTATGCATGAACTGCTGCTTGGCATGCCAATTTTATAATCGGACTGCTTTACAGCCTCAGTCAGGAACTGATGAAACAGCGTCTTTTGCTGCCAGTAGAGATGATGATACATGACACTTTAATCTTTAGTGCCATTATTGCTCAGATTTCACCACTGCTGGAAAGATTGGCCAGCAAGCAGCTGCAGATTGAGACCTTAATGACCAGGACCAGGACAAACCCCTCAACAAAAAGCTTCTTCTTGACTCCAAACTTACAGTATATGAGCAAATATAAGCAATTTCTGAAGTTTTCTGATTCTGATGCCACGATCCCCCCAACCTGCTTTCTGAGACATCTCTGAACAGGCTCAATAAATGCTAAATGAAAACAGAAAAATCAATGTACTCGTTTCATCCAAGGTAGTAACAGAGATTTTACATGAGAACTGAGTTTGAGCTCATGCTGACAAAAGTGAGGAATAGCCAGCAGCGGTTGTTAAGAAGTTGGACCACGACAGTAACATTTATGTGTTCTGGGAAAAAAGCCGTTGTGGGCATTTGGGTTCTTTAAAAATGCTGAGAGATCTTTTTTCCCCTCTTTTTTCAGTCGTGTGAGCTGCACTGAGATTGCACTGAAGCCTGTTCAGGCACATGTTTAAGACCTTATTGTGATTCAGCTATTAGATTGATATCACATGTGACATAACCAGAATGCTTAATGAAGAACAGTCTCCTATGCAGAACCTTTTTTGCTTGCTGGCACTCACACTGTCTTCATTATTCATACGTTTCATTTCAATTCCAGGCTTCAGTATGACGCCAAGGAAAGAGGCAGGGGGCCGGAGTAGGGAGCAGTTTGTATTAGTATCAGGATTGTATCTGGATTGGGTGTGCAGGTGTGAACGCACCTAAGACACATTTGGAACAGGTTTAAATCTGATCACACAGATCCCTTCAGGAGGTGGACAGAGGCATTCTGGCCCACTTTAATCCAATTTAATTTGGCTGCCTAGTCATGCTACAGTACTCTGCATGCTAAGGCATGTGGTTTAGGATCATGATTACCTTAATTAATCTAATTTGCATATGATGCTCCACCTAGACATCAGTAAAATCTACACACTCAACATCTGAAAGGACCAGGTGTAAACAGGGCTTTAGTCTGCTTCGATTATGAGGTTAATTCAGGTGTGAATTATAAGCAATTTCGAAAAGAGTCAGGTTACTTCTACTAATCCTAAGTCATCTATCATGCGAGTTTTTCTGTACGCTTTGGAGAACACAAACACCCCACCAGCAACTCTAACAACCACTTCAGTCGCGCTCTGTATGAGAAACACTACAGACTTTCTGGCACTTTAACAAAGCAAACCATGGCGCGGATATAACCACATGTCATAAAGTGGAGGTTTTGACGTAAAGACTGCAGGAAGTCTTTTTTTCTGTCTATTTACAATACATTTGGTTCCTAATTGCATCGAGTGTCTTTTCGGACCCACAGAACTGTTGCTGCAACATATGGGCTAAGCGTCCAAATATGTGAGCTCAACTAGGTCTGCAGCAGCGCTTTGATGGAAAACATGTGCTGCATTTTTAAGCTGTGACTCGATGACATGCCTCTTTTGCCTCTAATGAAAAAACAAGGACCCTGGAAAACATGACAGCCTCTTCCTCCACCTGAACTGGAAAAGGCTCCTGCGCGCAACCCTCAGCGTCCGCTCGGACCCGCGGAGATAACCCTCAGCGGCTCAGTGGCACGGGTGATTAGGATGATAGATTTTTAATGTTGATCTTGCTCATGAGACTTCTCCATGGGAACTACTTATAAAGTAAATGATGGCAGTCAGCAAACGCAGGGCTGGGGGATGACTTCCAGATGTTAAACTGGTTGCTTTGGCAGCGTTCAGAAAATATTAAAACAAACCTTGGCAAGGACTCCGCTCGAGAGGAAGTTAGATCGCTGATGTTAGAAACACCATGTCCGCGAGCAGCTAATGCTGAGAGAACATGAAAAAGGTGGACAGCCAGAGGGGGAAGGGGTGTGTGTATGTTACTCTCTTTTTATCAGGAACAAACCTTTTCACTTTTCCACACAAGCTAAAAATGAATCCTCCCCCCCCACCATCTCTGTGTGGGAGGGAGAGCCATGCAATTGTCCTCAGCCTCAACCGGGCGGGAGCATTATAGCCTGAAACAGATGGTACTGAATGTGCAAAGGTGGGCAGAAGACAAAATGATGCTGAGCCCCCTCAAACCGATTTGCAGGCTCCGTGTGTTTACACAGCTGCTTCCATTTTTCTGATGATCATGTGGGCTCGTCTCCTAGAGTACATTAGCCATATCTAGCAGCCTTTTAATGCTGAACGTTACCCTGGTGCTCCTATTTGTGGTTAAATAAGAGGCCCTCATTGATTGGCATCAATTATCGTGTTTGTTATGGTGTCAGGTCTGGTTTAGATGACTGAACTTTAAGACTCCATGCAGTGAAGGGTGTATCATTATTATCAGCAGGGATGTAGCCAGAGGTGATTAGATCAGGTCCTAAAGGTTAAAATCCACCCCAGGATTTGGTTCCAACTGCCTGGAGGAATGGCTTATTGCATTCAGAACCTGAGCTGCTCACCTACTAATCACCCTTCACTGCGTGGAGTCTTCAAGCTCAGTCATCTAAACAAGACCTGACACCATAACAAACAGGGTAATTGATGCCAATCAAAAATGGCCTCTTATTTAACCACAAATGGGCGCAGTGAAGGGCGTGAGTACGAAAAATCCACCCCAGGATTTGGTTCCAACTGTCTGGCGTCTGCAATTTGCTCAAACAAGGGGCAAAGGTGTCCAGACAGCTGGAAAAAAAGTCCAGAGGAGATTTTATTTTAACTTTCTGGACCTTTTTGAGTTTTCCACCTCTGCTACAGCAACAAGAGGGCATTGTGCATTCTTCATACCCATGATGTCACGTCAGCAGTCTCAAATCTGAACCTTAAAACCAGCTCTCATTTCAAGCCATCACTTTCTTTCTTGGTTAAACTGCACTGCTTTTAATATTAGCGGAATGACTTTGCCAGGTTGCGTGCATCGGGTGAGGTATGAGTCAGCACAACTGGCAAGCTCCCATCTCCCCCCCGGAGATTCATACACTCCATCTTTCTCTCCTCTGGAGCTTGTTTAACTCTCAGAGCTCAGAGTGTATCAGTAAACTCTGATTTCAGTAAATATAACTGGTGTAAAACAGTCTAGAACCTGTGTGTGTTCTCCTACATGCTTGCCGTTTGCTGCTTCCATCCCATGCCATTAAAGAATCTATGAGTATGAAGAACCATTTTAAATCTAAAGAACCTCCAAACAAGTTTTTGGAGCCCGTACACTGGTAATAAAATTGCATGTTATTTAATGGCTCTTTATATCTTTAACAGCTTCTTCACATTTACAGAAGAAGCTCTCAGTCGCTCTTTAGGGTATTTAAGCTTCTTTTACGGCATCATTCAAAAAGCCCTTTGTAGCACCTTTAAATGACAGGATTTGGTATTTTATTGTGGTTTAACTCATATTTTTGTTTAATATGTGTGAAATTATAACTTGACATGAGGGAAAAAAGTTCTTAAATGTTCGTTACTATTAAGAGTTACTACTCCTAGCCCTTTTAGGCATTTAGTCTGTTCATAACTAAATGCTTACACAATGTACAGAGCAGATGTTTTCAGATGGTAAAAATTCATCAAATGTTTTACATGGAGATTCAGTTAAAACCCAGATTTGCTCACAGCAGCTCCTATTTACACCACTGAAAGGATCCAGATCACAAAACCAGAACAGATCCTCCTCTGGGTTGCAGTGGTTTGTGCTTAAGAACCATTTTCAAAGTGCGCATTCGTATTCTGTATTCTGTCAAAAATAATTGAGGACATTGTGTTATGATATGAAAGTTTCAATAACACTACTCTAAACCAGCTAGACAACATTGACATAACAATTTCAAAGCAGTTATGATCTGTTATGAACTGTCATGACACATTATGTCTGTTAATATAAACTGTCGTATTATTGTTACCTGTAATTATCAGATACTATAAAACTTGTTGTCATGACCTTAAACTGACGTATAACATAAACACTGTAGCATTTACCATGAAATTCACTGTCAATGGTAAAGACTCCTTTATATTGCTAGTGGACATGATCCTTCATGACCGTATAGGACATCTGTTTATGACAGTTTGGTCAGTGTCATAGCATGTGTCTCTTCTTATGAACTGTACTGTCATCAGAGGTCCTAGTAACGGCTGGATTTAATAGATAACATTTTATCCTCTGAGAATATTAGGGTATGGTTTTGTTTTAAAAAGTGGTCTGAGTTCGTGCACATTTCATGGCGCACAGAGTGTTTAGATGACTGTGGTTTACTGTTCCACAAAGGATTTTTTTCAATGTCTGGTTTAGCACAGCCATCATTCATATGAGAAACAGAACCCTGTCAGGAGCATCTGATAAAGCTTTGATGAACTTTTAATATCAAGGCTAGATCATATAACACTGCTTTTGGATACCGATCATAAGAGCGACGTGAGTTCGCTCAACACAATCAATGCACATGGCTTTTTACCTTTGCCAGTGCCTAATGGGACACAGGTACCCAAATGTTCTTAGCAGTCAAATGTGAAACATGAAAAAATTCCATAAAGGGTTAAGCAAACAGTGAAGCTCTGAGTCACGTTATTAAAGATCAGCCACTTCTGAAGGCCGGAACTATTCATGGCATGCCTGTGTAAGTTAAAACAGGGCCCACACAGTGCTCCCAAAAGGTTTTGGACATTGGTGCCATACTTAAAAGAGTTATTGAGTTAGGACACAAAAAGTCAAACCAAGTGGCATTTATGTTAAACAGACTTTCTTTCTGACAAAGTATTCTTCTATGTTTCCAATAGCATTTGAGCAGATCATTTGCAGGCTTGCATCCAAAGTGTCTTTATACTCTTCGGAATTCATGATCCCATCGAATGCAAACCAACCAAAACCACAGAAACAAAAGCAAGTTTACTGTGCACTTAGTACAGTCTGGTTGGAGGTCTTCTCCAGGCCAACTCCACACAATAGTTTACCATTTACCTGTCAGGATGAGACCTAGCCCGCTACACCAGTATAACGTGTGTAAATTAACCCAGTCGCGGAGTCACACGAAAGAGTTGGTAGTCCACGCATTTTGTTATAAGAACGCTCTAAGGAGTGATGATTCCCACCGCAATCCACATTCGCACTCACACACAGGATAAGAGGCAAATACCGGAGTACTCACAGCTCTTGAAGAATTGAGGTAACAGGTTGGAAGTTGAGGTGATGACTCAATGGTTGAGCATACCTGGCAATTTATACCTTGTGATGCGCTCATTTCCGTTTCCACCTGTGCGTCACATGATCCATGTGCGTGACATGACCATCATGAGTTAAAAGTGTTTTTTTCCTGTAACAAGTATTTATTCACTTTATGAGTTGCGTATCCATAACCTTATCGGTCATAGAAGAAACCTGGAGCAGGTTTGCCAGTCCATCAGGGGCAGACACACACACAGTCACACATGGAGACAATTTAGCATCTCCAATTCACATGATATGCATGCCACTGAACTGTGGGAGGAAACCAGTGAACCCGGTGGGAACCCATGTTGATATGGGGAGAACATACAGAAAGGAACCCAGTTGCCCTTTATAAGTCCCACAGACGAAAAATTTGCTTTGTTACGACAACAAAGTGGACAGAACAAAAGAAGAAAGTAGAAGTAGTATAACCTATAGACATATAAACTATACAATGTAACAATATAATATAAAACCTGCATACCATACAAAATATGATATGTTTAGAATTAAATACAGTAATATTGCACATTTTAAAAATTACATGTTTACTTTAGAAATAAACATTTATGAAGTAACCCAAAGAACGAAATGGTTAACTTGTTCCAGAACTTTCTTGAATATATGTACAGTTGCTTTCTTGTGTTTGATTGGCTACTTTGCTCTCTGTTTTTGTGGCTGGATTGGGAGCTTATGGGACAAGACTTACACATTAAGTTCCTCACCTTGTGAGGAAAATAGGGCTGCTTTGAGGATCTAACACGTGCTCAGATAATTTCCTTTGGAAGCAGAGCAAACGGATTCACTTAAACACAGAAACTTACTGTGCTTTTTAGAACCTCGGACCAACCTCGAGCATGCAGTCCTCCTCCTACAGCCATCTCCAGGCTTTCTCTGCCAGACAAGTTTATGTGGAAATGTCTGCACACTCGAGTGAGTCACTGGCCAAGTCACGTTTGATGTGATTGCCTTATGGAGGACAGCCTGAGAGCTTTTGCTGCCATGTCTTTGGACCTGACCGAGCAATAGAAACTAGAAAAAAAATATATAGCAAACTCTGGTTTCAGTAAATATAACCGGTGTAAAGCAGTCTAGAACCGGTGTTTACCCTCAGAACACAGAGTGTATCAGTAAACTCTGATTTCAGTAAATATAACCG
>JBBPDB010000002.1:476170-491075 GCA_037974465.1 Brachypetersius altus | reverse complement strand
ACACACACACACACACACACACACACACACACACACACACACACACACACACACACACACACACACACACATTTTAGTAGCGCTGAGCAAAACCACTGACGAGTAGCGGTCCCAGGACTGCAGTTTTTTAAAAGATTTAAAGGTAAAAAATACATTTGAGAGACCATTTTGGGTGGACCTTGGTGCCCTGGACTTGACAGTAACATCACCACTGGCCTGTAACATCGATTTACTGCTGAAGCTTTAGAAACTGCGCCTCTAACTCTGTTAACCTGAGCTGGGTGGTGGTGGCATGGTGGGTAGGATACTTGCCTCTAGACCAAGAGGTTCGAATCCTACCTTCAGTAAAACTATCACTGGGTTCCTGAGCAAGACCCTTAACCCCAAGTTGCCCCAGGGAGACTGTCCCCTGTAGTTAGAGAATGGAAGTCGGTTTGGATAAAAGCGTCTGATAAATGTAAATGCTGTTTAAGAATGAGTTTGTTAGTTGTAATATCCTGCATTGTGTTGAAACCACACAGTTAGCAGCTCCCCTTGATCCAATAACCTTCAGTGTTCAAGTACGCAATCATTTACAGCCTAAACCCTGTGTTGAAGATGCAGCAGTCTAAACAGGCATCCACGTATTTTGTCACAGGTCAAGTGTTTTAAGGAGTAAAATGTTTGCTACTGTGTGACGGTGCTATGGCGCCGACACATCCAGCCTTCTAAGAGTTCATCTACTGCTTGGTAGCACAGTGCTCTCTCGATCCTGGCAGTGCTGAAGCAGGTTCAGTAATGCAAGCTGAAGTGTATGCATCGCCTGCCGCTGTTATTTAATGCGCTGCGATGGCAGAGAGCCAGCCACCACTGTGTTGTGTGAACAGAGCGATGTGCAGTGAGGTGAGTGTGGGAGGAATGAGGGGGTTTGCCTTCAGGGTCGTGGTGGAGTTCCTGCTCTGTGCGTTTGGGGAGAGTGGGAGGGCGGGGTATTCCCTCCTTCCTGACTAGAGACCTACTGTTGGTTATGCTAATGAGCTGAGAGGGGTGATTTATTGGCTTCCCCTTCCCTTCCAGGTCAATAGCAGGCTGGAGATGCTGAAACAGAAGATTGGCTGGTGCTGGACGGTCCCACTGTTTCTGCTGTCGACCATGGCCCAGGTAAAACCTCTTCACCTCCACCAAACAACATTTGACCTAATCAGCTTCTGAAGAAGAGCTCTCAGTTTTCAAATCCCGAAGCTCTCCGTAGCTGACCATTCCCTTTGCTTCTTTCCTTTAGCTCAGCTCTTTGTGTCTCTTTGCATCGCAAATGTAGCAGATCAGCCAGACATGTTTGGTGGTCAAAACTGCTTCCTTAGTTTTGGGCTGGAGCTACAAAGCAGAAAAGTATCAACAGCATTCATGTTCATAGATACTTCTGCTATTACTGTTTTTACAATGCAATTCGCTTGCATTCCTTTTTTAAGGATAGCCATTCAGACACTTTAGTTTTTATTATACACTATAAAATATTTTAAGATTCCTTTGGGATCAATACAGTTTTCTGATTCTGAATACATAATAGCACTGGCCATAAGCTTGTATAATTATGCTTACAAGGTTATATTTACATGTATGAGTCAAGTGCAAAACAAAATGTGCATATTTAGTAGTATGTAGTTGATTGTAATGCACTGTGAATTGTTTTCCTAGGTCTGTAGTGTGTTACTGTACATTATAACATACAGGTTTACCAAGTTCTATAAGCAAATATAATAACAAATGAAACGTATGAAATTGCAGAATTATCTAGGCTTAACTGTCATGCATGTAACTGTATCTACAGAATTGCTAGGCATTATATTGTACTATGTGTGCAATATAATGACTTATAAAAGCCCTTTTAAACAGGCTTTGCATGGGTGCTTGACATTATTAAACAGGCTACGTTCTGCTGTTTACGCGTACAGCTCCCTCCGTCTGTGCGCCCTCATTTCATGCGCCACCTGCCTCAAGGAAGAGCTGCGATCACATGCGTGCAGGAGCGACTGCAGTCAAGTTTTTGAGGTTGAACAAGGGTGAGCGAGAAAGAGAACAGTGCTGGAACATTTAACTTAGTCCATGTTATGTTGGGTCCTTGAATATGAAGAACCTGGGCCTGGAAAAGGGCTTAAAAAGTCCAAGGGTTTGATGTATAAGAAGGTGTGTGAAACTGGTTAAAGCATTATGAATGCAGAATAAATGTAATACGTTCTCTAAATAATAAGTTCTAGGTATGAGTGTTGCCCAAACAATGAAATTCTTTTTCAAATTGCTTCTGGTGTTATTATAAAAGACACTGGCTGGAAAGACATCATGCAACAGTAGGTGATCATAGTGAAGAGGCTGATCTAAGTTTACATATACATATATTTTCCAATACACACATCCATATTTTACATAGTGTACATTTCATACTTTATTGTGGTATAGTTTTTATTTTCACTGCTTTTTCTTTGGTTCTGTCCACTCTCTGCCATGACAATGCAAATTTCCCACTTGTGAGTGAAATAAAGTTTCATCTTATCGTATCTTATCTTAAAGTTCTCAGGGGAGCCAGCAGTCACTTGAAAAGACCTGAACGCGGTGACAATAAGCAATGAGCTGTCTCTGTTCGTGCAAGTCACTCAAAGCTCTTCAGCTAGAAAGGAAGCACAGAGATGTACAGCTTTTGCAATCAGATGTTTAGAGAAATCAGAATTCTTTTAGAGCAATGAATTCTGGCCCAGCAGAACAAAAATAGTATGAAATAGAACATTTCAGCTTGTTGGGTTTGGAGAAAGAAGATTTGCGTGTATAATCCCAAGAAGACCACACCCACAGTGAAATATGAAGGTGGGAGCATCATGAAAATGAGTTCAGTAGAAACCCACACAGACTCAAGGAGAACATACAAACTACAGACAAAGAGAACGTCCAGTCAAACCATGGACCTTCTCTGCGACAGCACCACTGTGCCTCCTCCATAGTACTATACGTACTATTAAGCACAGCAGTTCAGTCTTCTTTTTATTGAATTTTCTATGTATTCTTTTATTTCTTATATTCTTTTACTTTATTCTATTCTGTTTTATTTTTGATTATACTCCTCTAAAGCACAGTGATTGTTTTAAGTGGATAAATATAAACCATGATCAGGTTTCTTCTCACTGTAGAGACATGCATGTCATGTCAGAAATACATAAGCAATTCTATTACAGATCACCTGATGCGGTTTGAAGGGGATTCATGATGACTTCAGTGTCCAGTTTGGCACGTTGCTAATTGGTTCCATTTTGTTAGCTACATTAGCATTAAACCTAAAGAAGCAAAAATGGACATTAAGCAACTATAGTCTTGTCAAGTATAGTCAGGATCATGTTTTTTTTGTTTGCTGAATTGTCACATTAAACAGGTGCAGGACTGAACCCATTAAAATAAGCATAAATGCAAAAAAGCCCTGGGGTGAGATAGTTTAAGAGAGTTGCTTGTGAAAATGACAATGGTACCACTGTTGAGGAAAGACTGAGATGATGTTGATTAATTGTGTCATATTCTGATACACTACAGTGTGTTATGAGTCAGGAGAGCAGCCTGCCTGCTTCCTCATGCGTCTGCAGTCTAGTGCAGAACTAGTGCTCCAGTATAGTGCTCTCTCTTTATGTTTCTTCATGGCCAACACCATCAAAATGAGCATGCGGGCGGGCACATGCATGCACAGATTTCATTTGTGTGACTTCTGCATTCCACTGCTGATAGCTTTTCAAGTCACCAAGGCATAGTGCAAGATAATCTATGTGTGTATGTGTGTGTGTGTGTTTGTGTGTTTCTATGTAGGTCACTGTGCTGGCCAGCCCTGAAATAAACGGCAGCCAGCCACAGCCACCCCAGAATGTGTACCATGACATCAGTGTCACCAGGAACAAGATAGTGACGGCACAGTTCGAATGCTACCAGAAGATTATGAAGGAAAACAATCATGTGAGAAAAGGTATGACATGCTGAAGCAGCTCATAAGATACAATAAGTGCTTATGAATTAATAAGGAATTCCAAAATGTCCTAATTTTTCAATCACTGTGGTAAACAAAGTCATTCAGAGTGTGTTTGATATGAGATGGAGTGCTGGTGAACGGAACCAAGGGTCACATTTAGAACACAAATATATCCGAACCCACCAGAGAACCTCGATGTGTATTCAGAGTTTTACATGATGGTAATGGTAAAATAAAGATAAATCTAAGTTTGCTTTGGGTACTGTTCGCCATACAATGCTCTATATTCTCTAAAAATGGAGAGAAAGTCCTTAAATTTGGTGTTTAAGAAGGTGTGGGAACACTGGATAAAGCACTATGTTACAAAAGAAGACAGTTTTAGGCCAAAACCTTACTTTAAAACTCATAGAGCGGCATCTCTGACATCAAGGAATCACGTAGTGTAATAATATCTGAGGCTTTTTGAGGCACTAAAGGAAGCCGGAATCAAGCTCAGTTTGTTGTGCTGGTGATTCTTCTGCTCAGGCACACCTGGTTCCTTTCGTCACAGATATGAACATTTCTGACTTTCTACAAAATGAGACGTTTAACATCAAACCGCTCTAAAGGGCTTTGTTTACCTCGCAATGAATTAATTAAACAGAAAGTGAATTTCCACACGGTATAGAGAATCATACACATCGAATGCAATTGGATTATTTATTTATTTCTTATTCATTTCCTGAAAGCCTAATTACTCTTGAAGCTCCATAATAATATTAAAAGAGGTCCGACACTAAAACACGTGTTATCTGCTCATTAACAGGGTGAGAAAACAGTAAACAGCTTCTCATACAACCAGCGGAGTCAGGCGTTGTGAGGCAGAGGTGGCAAGCAGTAGAAAAATAGCAGTGTTTATATACGTATGTGTGTGTGCGTGTTTGTGTATAAATATATTTATATACAGTATATTTGTATTTATATATATATATAGATAAACACACACACACACATATACATACACATACATACACACACAAACACACACAAACAGACGTGGATGTATATGCAAATCCTAACATTAATTCACGTTGTCTGTGTGTAATTAAAGCCGCTGAGTACACAGTGAAGTGAACGGCCTCAGGTAAAGCGAGGCGATCAGATCTGGGAAAGTGATGCTCAGAGCGACTCCAGTAAAATTTACTCAAACTCTTCAGAAATGATGAAGTGCTGCAGTGGAGGGAGCTTTTGTTGATAACGGTGATTAAAAGCGTGGTGGGTGGATTTGTGTGGGGTGGGTGGATTTGTGTGGGGTGGGTTCTTACTTTCCTAAAGCATGAAAAGGTCATAACAAATCAGCTGGAATCACTCCACCAGAATAACTGACATTTATAGCTCTCATTGTTTCCTCTACAGCTGCTTTTTGAAGCGTCAGTCAAATGATCCATTAAACGGTCTGATTGCGACTGCCGTGTTTGAGAGACCTTCCCATCTACTGTGTCTTTCAGAATTGACATCAATATCATAAGTCAACTGGAGATGCTAAATTGAACCTTGATGTGACAGTGTGTGTGTGGAAATGTGTCTGGATTTTTATGGTGGACTGGTGACCTGTCTAGAGTGTCTCTCCACCATCTGCCCTATGACTGCTGGGATAGGCTCCAGCACCCCTAAACGTAAATCTTATGATTAGATAACAAAATGTTAAACTAACTGTGAAACAGGTCATTAGAATGGTTGTGTCGTTCAGGATAGGATCTTGATGGTGTTTAAAAGATGGCTTTGCTGCTCTGATGAGTCCTTGTGCATTAGGTTTTAGTCACAGAAAATTCTGCTTTCATGCTAACTTGGAAATGGTCAGTCTGAGAATTACTTTTAGACACAGGCTCACCAGCATAAAGTTCTACACTGAACACTACAGAAAACCCCCAGTACACACCCAGACAATAACCTGCAGCTATGTCGTTGTGCAAATGACTTCAAGCCAATAAGAAATATCATTATTTGCATTATTGTCTGATTATATGCAATTGTCTACCATGTGCAATATTATGATTTTTCTTTTATCAGGTGTAGTAACAGTATCATTTTGTGCAATATCTTATTATGTACAATAGTCTTCTTATGTGAAATATCACTATGATCAATGTTACTGATCTACTACTAATCTCTGTTACATACAATAAAAGACTCCTAACCACTATTAGTGTTATTAGGGATTCAAGTTATATGTTATTTATACCCAGTATTTGTGAATCCGTCATAGTGTATTTCATACTGAGTATTTTCTGCAAGCAATTTTGTTTTCATTTATTATTTAGACCTTATATTTTGTAATGTTCTTGGCTTTGTGTCTCTGTGTGTCTGTGCAGTTATAAACTAAGGTGTTCCCTGTAAGATCAATAAGGTTTTTCTACTTAGTCTGCTTGTTTGTGTTCTCCAGCAGGTCCAGTCTGCAACAGGACGTGGGATGGCTGGCTCTGTTGGGACGACACTGAAGCAGGGGTCACCAGTCAACAGCACTGTCCAGACTACTTCCAGGACTTTGACCCTTCAGGTGAGATTTCAAGACCTAGCTTTGTGTACATCTATCTTCTTGATTTTAAGACTTGCACATAGCACATATGTAAATCTTAGAATACTCTAACTTAGCTTCCATACCTTACCTTCACCTTGTGTTCCTTGTTCAAGTTATTTAGATTTGTTTTTTAATGTATTATTTGCACATGTTTAATAATATTTTATAAAAAGGTGGAGTTCAGGATGCAATTCACTGTGTGTTGTAACTATGCATATGATAAATAAAAAATCTTGAATCGAATCCTGAGTAAATGCTCTTTTGAGTGTATCTACATTTAAGGAAAAAACATCCATTGTCTGCATTTAAAACTTACCCATCCAAATAGCACAAAATCTTTGTGAGTTTTCGTAATTAATTGAAATGTAATAGAAGATCAGGCATCAGTGTCCCCAGACAATTCTCGCAGTCTGTAGCATTTTTTATTCTCCTCTTTGATTCCCCTTCAACATCTCACAGTCCCTCTCATTTATCTGAAATAATCAAGAGCCTCTTTCTCCCGCTCTGTCTCTCTATGCCTGGGCTAAGGGCTAAATAGCTTTAAAGCGTTTGATAAAAGCCATTTCTCTTGGTTTCATGCAAAAGAAATTGCTTTTTAAGTAAAAAGAAATTAAATGCAAAGGCTTGAAGATTAACTCAATTGGGATTGGCAATTTAATTTTGACCTCTGGCTAAAAGGAATCAAATAATACTTATTGTTGCCGTGCATAAACCCATATACATGGCACTTCTTCAAAGAGAGTGAGTGAGAAAGTGGAAGAGAATGTTTCAGTTCACTCTGTTCACATTCCTGTCAATGATAAAAGCTAAAGCTCCGGCTCTTCAAAGAGTCGTCCCTGGTTCCTGAGAGCAAGCCATTAAAAATGATATCTCAGACATTTAGCGCTTTGGCTTAACCTTACCCAAGTCACAGTTATTACAGAATCATTTCATTCTTTTAGATTCCATTTTACCCTTCAGCTACAATTACCAGCTAACAAGTAATTAAAATGTTTATTAACACCAGTTAATAATCGCTTGTGAAAATCATCAAACATGTTAAGTAATCCCAAATTGACCTGTTTAGGTTGTTTTTCCAGAGTGTGACAATCTTTTATTAAAAAAATGAACAAAAATAGCTCCATGCTGCCCTTATTGTTGGATGCACCAGATAGAGAGGTACATGGGATACTCTTATTATTGATTTGTTTCTGCATTAGAAACCATAAAGGATTAAAGAATACAAAATGTGCCTGCATATTACAAAAATATAATTAAAACACATTTACATTTACGGCATTTAGCAGAGCACTTATTCAAAGCGACGTATATCAGTGCACAAGTTGTCCACATCTGTTCTTCGAACCTGAAAAGCTAACCTTAAATCAACAACCGCTATTCAACCAAATTACTGGCAGCAAAGTTACACAACTTAACAGATTCTGTCAAAGAAAAGTCAGAGGTTAAAGTAAGGAAAACATGGATTTAAGAGGGTCCCTGAAGATTTTTGTTTGTTTATTTGTTTTCATATAGGGATAAAGAAATGCTTTGAGAAATTATGGTATTACAGGAGGCGAGACAGAAATAGCACATTTTTTTGCATCTTTGTGGAAGGGTTAATATTCAATATTATTTCTCTTAACAGAAATGGTCACTAAGATCTGCATGGACAACGGCCAGTGGTTTTTACATCCGGAGAGCAACCGGACATGGACGAATTACACCAGATGTAATGAGCGCACTAAAGAAGGCAGAATGGTACGTCCAGTGACAGCAGCATGACTCTCACTATCAATCATGCTTTTAAATACTGATACATGTGGCATATTTGCTTTTATATGCAACACTTTGATAGAGCTCTGTGATTAAAATAATAATGGCATGGGTCTTATATCTGCCCTTTCACAATACCAGTGCTCCTACCTCCGTCTTTCTTTAATGGTGTGCAAAATTGCTAAATATGAAGAGCAAAACAGTGAATTTCATTTGCTTATGAACAAGGATTGTGTTTGAGATTGAGGGTAATATTTAATTCTATTAATTCAACCACAAAGATCAGTTGCATTCAGTAGACTTAATTTGTGGAGTTAAATACAATGAATAATGTACTATTAAAGTTTTCAGTTTGTGTCACAAATGTCGACCCCTCTGTGGCTATGCTAATTCCTGCAAGCTCCTCTATAGGATAGTAACCTCTAAGCTAATGCTTGTGCACATTAACATTTTTAGCTGTTCTAGATTAAAAAATCGTTAGACATTAGATGTTTTGTTTACCCATATCTATATAGTTTACATAGTATGGGGCAGTTTTACAGTGATTTCTTCCTTCAGTAGATATTCGGACTTACATATGCATATGCAACTCAAATAATTTGGTCGCACAAATTGAAAATCAAAACATAATCTGTTGATTCCTAACTTCCTAAGTATGTTGGTGGTTGGTCTTATGTGCAAGGTCTTCAGTTCAGCTCCCGAAGGCCTACCCAATGGGAGTTCCCACTTGGCTGAATCTACATAAGTTCCATAGTGGGGTAAAATGACTGGGTCATTTTATTTAGGGGTTCAATCTTTTAACTTTTTTTCATGGGTGAGGCCACAGCCATCTGTCCTGGACACCACAAACTGGCTTTGCTTTTCCGGGTGGGTGGGCAGTATGGTTGTCTGTTTTATCAGGATTCTCCTTAAAGTACATTGAGGTGACCAAAGACGTAGCATTACCTGCAGCATTACCTGCTAGCCTCCCAATGTATTTGAGATTTGGGAGAAAATCATGAAAAAAAAAAGAAAAAAATGATGATGTATTGTCCCTCAGGGCTTTAGAGGCCTTTAGAGATTTCACACAACTAACAGTACAAGTGTCTACAAAGAGTCTCCAAGGCCAAGGAACTCTCAGATTAGACTGTTAGTCAACAGATGAGTATGCAAAGTGGGTTTCTGAATACATCTGTGGCGCAGACAAAAGAATGAATTGTGCTTGATAAATATATGTGTACATTCATTCTGCATGAATAAAAAATATCACATCAACGCAATCTCTTCCAGCTGTAACTGAAAAACATTAAGTGTGTTGGTGTACCATCTTTTATTCATGCAGCAGTGCCATTTCAAAACCGGTACGCTAGTTAAATAAACAAACAGATAAATGAATGCACTGCTTGAGTTCATACCCTACACTTCAGTTACTGCATCGTTCTGTGAGCTGAATCCATGATAACGATCATTCTCGTAACAGTGGTTATCTGAGAGGTTGTTTGGGTACTGGATTATTCACAGGAAACCATAGAGGAAATTGTTTATAACATGAGTAAACATCCATCGGTGTGTTTTTTGCCCTCCCCTTTCTTGCAGACTGCGATGAACCTGCTCTACTTGGCCTTGATAGGACATGGACTGTCGCTGATCTCCTTGTTTATTTCACTCGGGATATTTTTCCACTTTAAGTGAGTATTAAAGTCTCTTAAAAGCAGCAGAAGAGCGGACTGTACCTTCTGAAGTCCTTCTGATGTCCTGTTGATGTTTATTGCAACCGTTTCCATTCCCTACAGGAGTCTGAGCTGTCAGAGGATAACCCTCCACAAAAACTTGTTTTTCTCCTTCGTCTTGAACTCCATCATCACCATTATCTGGTTGACTGCCGTGGCAAACAACCAGGAATTAGTGCAGCTAAATCCAGTGAGGACACACAGACCTAATGGCTTCAGTCAAAGTACAAGCAAATTTGATCTGGGGGTTGCGTCATTAGAAATGTGTTGACATGCTCTCTTTTGAAAATGTTTCCCTTTTCAGACCAGCTGCAAAGTTTCCGTGTTCATCCATCTGTATCTGTTTGGATGCAACTATTTCTGGATGCTGTGTGAGGGGATCTACTTGCACACTCTTATCGTCGTGGCTGTATTTGCAGAGAAACAGCATTTAATGTGGTACTACCTTCTGGGATGGGGTAGGTTCTCATTATTATTTTTACATATAGTATTATATAGTATAAATATACATATAATAGTATAGTATATACATATAGAATTAAAACTCCTCACTATAACAAGTTAATGGATTAATATGCGTTAACCCTCACCATACTGTTGAAAACCTAACCGCAAATGTAAATCAGCAAAATTATGAACTCATGCCTTTGGCTTAAGCCCTGGTATTGCTTTTGCTATCTCTCTATTAATGTAACCCTCATATACAGCCTTTAAATAGCATGTTCCATCTTTTGATATTTTTTTCACAATAATTACAATTGTACATTGAAGTGTCATTTACAAGGACATCATACGTCTGATACGTCTGAGAGTACCAGTGAATCAGCCCTCTACACTAGACAGGAGGACCTTATATCAACAAGCAGCTAACTAACAAAAGCAACATCAAAGTGCAAAACTGCAGTTACATTTGAGAGGCTGCAGTGTAACAAGAATCCACCAGTTGTGTTCAGTTACAAGAGTGTTCAATAATAGTAGCATCTGTGTTATGTTCACAACCCTTTGAGTTAAAGAATGGGTTTTGGTTTTGCCAAATGCAGTCTTCTAATGCAGTTACATAATTCTGGAATTATTTACATAATTCTTTCCATACAACAATACTGTACATGCAACAAGAACTTTTGTCGTCCAGTTGAATTATTAGAACATATTCCATTTTCAAACACAAAGGAGATACTGAATGTTTAAAATCTACATTTTGACCAATTATTTATTTTGATTATTATGGAATCTGACTTAATTGCAATTTTAGAGGCTAAAATATGTTGCGGTTTCTTATTTGAGCATTTTGTTTATCCTGTAGGTTTCCCTCTAATACCAGCTACAATACACGCCGTAGCCAGGAGTTACTACTACAACGACAAGTGAGTGTCCTTCAATGTATAGTATGCCTACTATGCCCTCAGGAAACATAACCTAACAATTTTAAAACCTCAAACGTCAATCAGTGCAGTGATGAATGCATGCATTTAGCTCAGAATAAGACTGATGTTACTGGAGAATCCATAATGTTATTCTATAATGAAGGCTAAAGTAGACAATGATAAGGTTATGCTAGATCCTTCCCTATGGATTAATGCTCTTATAAACCGCTGCAGGCTATAAACGAATGTATTATTATTATATAAAATCCTTGTATTCATGTTAAATAAGCAGCTTGCGTAAATCCAGAGGAATTAAACTAATTACTATCCGAAATAATACCACTGGAAAAAGGGCTTGTGTGAATGAAAGTACGAATGCTAATCCTTTCTCCTTTCAAATCCGTAGTTGCTGGATCAGTTCAAACACGTCTCTGTTGTACATTATTCACGGCCCAATCTGTGCGGCTCTGTTGGTAAGTGATTAGGACCGCTGCTTTCAACTTGTCCCCTTTCAGAAATTTAAATAAAATGTTTGTGGCCAAAATGCATCTCATATTTGCGTCATTTTTAACCTAACTGTGTAAATGTGCCATTTTTATTTACAGGCAATCATGTAATATACTGTTACCTGATTCCTGCTTATAATTTCCTTGAATAGTCAGTGTCAAAAAATGAAACAAATTAGATTAGTTTTAGTTCAGTTCAGCACTACATCCCTTCATCTCTTTTTGTCCTTTTTCACATCAGGTGAATCTCTTTTTCCTGTTGAACATCGTACGCGTTCTCATCACCAAGCTCAAAGTGACCCACCAGGCGGAGTCCAGTCTGTACATGAAGGCAGTGCGTGCCACACTCATTCTGGTCCCCCTGCTGGGGATCCAATACATCCTCCTGCCTTATAAACCCGGGGGCCGCATTCCCTCGGAGATATATGATTACGTCATGAACATCTTAATGAATTATCAGGTAAGTACACGCGTGAACTCCCAGCCGGAATGTTTTCATCAAGAGGGCTTAAAAGACCACTGTTGTCTTTAATAAACCAAAATCAAGAGAGCTTTATTAATCCTAGAGGAAATTGCCTCTGTCGTGACTGGCTGACATAGACACAGAGACGAGAACAATATAAAAAATAAAGTCTAAATAAATCCAATAAAAACTCAATATGAAATATACTATGCAATACAACACAAATGCTATATAAACCCTGTAGAACAATAACCTACAGTTAAGTGAATTAGTAACACAAATGGCATGGTAAGACTATTGCACATGTCAACAAAAAAAAAATTGTAATCATCAGAAACCACAACACACTTTTCTAAACCAGTTTTTAATGCTGATTTCAGATCTGCGTTCAGTAATATTTGTAATAGACTTGCATAAACTTTTGACCTGTTGACCTGTGTAATCAAATATTATGCATAAGGATAAAGATTTAGGGCTCAATAAGAAAACTGCACAATTGCCCATAATAATTAGTCGATGAGGCACATAATGATAATGACTGAAACCCAATAAGAAATTGCACAACAAAATAGTGCCTGTGATTTTAGGATATATGTAAACGAGCTGTGTTCTGATTGGCTGCATTGTGTTGTGCCTCATTCAAAAGGCTGAAATGTGAAACAAACTTCAGCCCCTCCATTCAGATGTGTGAAACATTGCGAGGGCTGCAGTAATCCACTTAGGAACAGTAGAACATTCCATCATTTTCACTGCATATTCCATTCTAATATCACTTCAGCAGGTAGAGCTAAACTTCGAAATGCATTTAGAGTTGTGACATTACAACCATGATAGTTCAAAATAGCTATTTTCACAGCTTCTAAATGGACTGGTGAGTGAACAGTAGATTCAGAGTCAAAAGTTTTTGCACACAACAGGTTTTTACCACTTATCCTTTTATTTCATAAAGTGTAGATTTTTATTCTTGTTAAGTGCTGAAAGTTGTTGAGTGAACAAAAAATATAATAAGATGCAAGAAGCAATTTCCTCTGGGATCAATACAGTTTTCTGATTCGGAGTCTGTAGCAGTGCAGGTCTGACTCCTATTAACTGGTTATGCGATGCAGAGTCAAATTCTAGACAGTCCTTTAAATTTAAATGCACTCGTTTCAGCACTTATAGTTCCTAAATATCTAACACTGGTCATCAATTAATTGTATGTTAATTGTGATAAATAAAATAACATTTTCCGGCTAATAAAGGCTCAGATGGTGAACATACTGTAAATGTTACCAAAGAATATTAAATGTGTATCTTTAGTAAATATTATATGAGTAAATGCAGAATATCTCTGCCAAAGCCTTTGACTAGTAGATTAAGGAAAGACAGTAAACTGCAGTTATGTTAAAATATGAAAGGTTGTAGTGGGTTCAACAGCTTGTTCAGAAGGTGAGAGCCAAATCTTTCTAAAGAGGAAAAACCTGAGAGAGAGCTTGAGTTCAAGTTCAAGTCATTATGTGTTTAAAGTCTGTCTCTGGGGGTGAATTTTATGGCCTGTGGCTGATTAGCAGGAAGGAAATTATAATGTGTGGAATGCCGTGGATGCACTGGACAGTTAGGTGCCGCCAGGCCAGACTCGATCCGCTCAGTGAATAATGCAACAGAACAAGCTTGTTGTCTGCAGTGATTTGATATGCATATTAAGCGCCTCACTGCCAAAATGCATGATGTGTGTGAGAGAACAGAACACTGGAGCTGGTTAGCACAGAGATGAAGTGGTCCTGGGGGCAAAAACCTGATGTGTTTATTTTCACTTGGAACTGACACGGCTTCTCCTGTGCTTCAGGGGCTGCTGGTGGCCACCATCTTCTGCTTTTTCAATGGAGAGGTAAGCCTTCTTCTTCTTCTTCTTCTTCTTCTTCTTCTTCTTCTTCTCCGGGGCTTTCCTGTTTATCTGTGCCGCATCCTTTCCCCTGCCACCATAAGATCAGACGCAGTGTTGAGTCCCTACAGCATTATTTGTAACTCTCACAGTCCTCACGCCAGGCTTGAACGCAGTCCTGCACAACGAAAGCCGCTGGCTGGTGTCCAGATACACAAATTTGTGAATCATGCTGCTGAAGATCCGAATCTAAATTAGCCACTCAGTTTTAGGAGCAGTTGCTTTATGAGCGGCACGTCAAGGCTTGAGCAGACAGACCCTGGGAAACGTCACCAGGTCAGGAGTTAATGCAGTAATTACCAGAGAGGCGGATGTGTGACTGCCGGCGAGGCCGATTGGGTCACGAACAAGCATGTCATTAAAGAGAGGGAAGATGATGATGGTGTGATTTGTCTGTGCGGGCTGCTCTGCTAAACAGAAGCAATTAGGTTCAAGGGATTCTTTGGCAGGAAATCCAGTTTACACAGTTTCCCTCTCCCCCTACCTCTTAATGTTGGTAAACCAACACAATATCAGTAATGATAGGTGATAGGTAGTGATAGGTGCCTTCAGCATGAAATTTGTTTGAATGTTCAATTTTTGTAGACTTTAGTTACAGGGACAGTCTTACAGTCATTAGTTACAGGGACAGTCTTACAGTCATTAGTTACAGGGACAGTC
>JBBPDB010000002.1:395966-426394 GCA_037974465.1 Brachypetersius altus | reverse complement strand
ACGGCTTGTGGATAAAAACTGTCTCTGAATCTGCTGGTGCGGGTCTGGATGCTCCTGTACCGCCGGCCTGACGGTAGGAGTGAGAAAAGTCCACCGTTCAGGCCTTTCTTCATTCCTTTTCTTTTTTCTTCAATCTCACATTCCATCATGCAGCACAACAATCTCTGAGATGCTTTACAGAGAAAAAGCATTCAAGGTTCAAGGTCACTTTATTGTATTAGCAGCCATGTATATGTACAGTGTGAGATGAGACAACATTTCTCTAATTTAGCTCACATGTTTTACCTCTAACTTGTATTGTTCCTTGTTTAAGCAGATTTACTTTTTAGACATTTTAGACATTTTCAGATGTGTTTTTAAATGAAAATGTTACTTTTTATATTTATTTTTAAATTTACTCATACTTATTTTATTTTTATTTGTGTTTAAGAAATCTTTAGGCTATTGTTTAATATAAATTGTACTTATTTTTATAAGGTTGGCACATTCATATAAGGAGCAGTTCAGAATACATTTCACTGTGTGTTGTACTTGTATAACTATGCATGTGACAAATAAAGAATCTTAAACTTATTTGTAGAATCTTAAATCATGAAGAATCTTAAATCTGAATTGTAATGTAATATCACAGTGTGGATGCTCTGTAAGCCTTCCAGAGGGACTAGGGTTGCACCATCAGTATGATATTGGAGACAGTTACAGCATTAAACAAGGTGCAAGGTACCACAGAGACAATACAATAAATAGATAATACAGCAATGTAACAGTAGTGTGAATGGGATGTAAATCCGAGACAATGCAGTAAGTAGACAATATAGCAGTGCCATAGTAAAGTATGAAAGGAAAGTAACCTTTCAGAATGAATATAATATTAACACTCCACTAAATGTATATATTTTGCACAGGAGACAGTTTGAACCACACTGAGCATGTGTAAATTGCATAATTCAGGCTTTAGAGATACAGAGAACTGTGTCTGCACGTAAAGCAGCCCTCAGTGAGGAGGCCCGGGTCGCAAGTCAGCAGAGAACTCTCTGTTGCACTATGTGTGATTGTCTAAACTTCTCCAGAACAGAAAATGGGTAGATGAGCCACATTAACAGTGCATCAATGAGCAGCTCAACATCACCACCTGACTTCAGTCCCTCATGTACAAGTCAAGTCAATTAGGTGTTTATGGTCATTTCAAATATTTATACAGAACATTGAAATGTATTTCTCCAGGACAACACCATAAACAAAATCAATAAGTGTGGACAGGTCAGGACTGCAAGAGAGAGAGAGAGAGAAACACAAGAGCTACAGGACAAGACGATATACAGTGAAGTCGACCGGAGCAGTTACAGCACTGGTGCCAGTGAATACAGAATGATGGCAACCACATTGCACACCATTCATACCTCCAACGGACAACATTAGGGTCACCATCGAACAACATTCAGGCCTTTTTCAATTCCTTTGCTCCAAATGCCATTCTTTAATCTCACATTCCATCACACATCACTACAATCTCTGAGATGCACAGTTAAAAAGAGAAACAGTTCTACGTGATTCACTTCTTTCGTCTTTAGAGACACTGAGAACTGTGTCTGCAGATAAGAGACCGAACAGTGAGCCGAATAAGAGCTGCCAATAGAAAGGCCAGGCACAAGTAAGGCTTCATTGATTAATAACTAAGGAGAAGCTCTGTGCCTCTTTCTGGTTAGCTTGACAAACGAATTAGCCCTAGTCTTGGCTGTTTGTGTGAATTGTGTATAGAATATCAGTGTTTGTGTGTTAGCTGCTGGAAAAATATGTAACTTGATTCACATCTGGCCCTCCTTTAAAGAGTGTGTTTGTCTTTATTTTTATTTCAGTGCATGTTATTTTTGTTATTTTATTGATGTTAAATTATTAGTTAAACTAATTCATTATTGATTTTGGGATGATGACATCTTTCAGTAGACAATGAAGTGAAACGCTCAGGTTGTTACAGCACCCCCTACTGATGGAAGTGCACCAAAAGATTCATTCACATCAACGTTATTACTCAACTCAGAATGGCCAAATTATCTTTTAATTTGAAGTTTCTTTTAACTTAAAATGACCCCTAACATTACATTCACATGTATTTGTGAGACACAATGTACGTGAAAGTAGTCCAATGTTTCTGCAAAACTATGCAACGGTACATTTTGTAAAAAATTATTTTTCTAAGATTTATGGAAATAAGCTTTAAATTCTAGCATGACTCGAAGCAATGATTTTAATACAACAGTAAATGTAAAGTAGCTTAGAAAGGGTGAGTGAAAAGAAAAAGACAAGCTCACCTTTATAAGACCAGAATTTACTTTCACTCTCCTCTGTCCAACCCCTTGGTTAAACTGGGTGTTTCCTGGTATAAAAAGGATGAGGTATGTCTTCATTCCTTCACTAAACTTTCCAGTTTTTAACGCTTCTGGTGGAATCTCTCCCGAGGTACGTTTTTTAAGATTAATTAAAGGATATCAATTTATTCATATTTTTGCAAAAAAGCAAGAAAATCTGTAAGTGGTTTGTGTTTTGAAATTTACAGCCTTTTACCAGAAAATGAATCAACATTATTTAAATTATATTTATATAAGAAAATAAAAAATAATCATTGCATTATTGCAGTCGTTATTTCTATTCGGCCCATAAGGATCAAGGTCTACAGACTCATTACATTTTACATGTATGTATACATTTAAGTATTTAATCTTAGAAAAAAGTCTAATTAACAGATTATCTCTTAAAATACTGTTATATTGTTTTTTTAATAAAAAATATATATTAGAAATTAAGTACAACAAAAGCCAAAGATGACATTTATTGTCTTTGCTGTTTTAAGTAGTTAATGCAGTAGTCAGCATAATTTAATATGGTAAACAAGTCCTCTGGATCCATTACAGAGAAACAAGTCAGTGTATATCAATGTCTCTAAACGTCATAAACCGTGTTCAGTTTAGAACACACAATGATACTGTACTGTAAATATATCAGGGTCCTGTTTTCTTTTTTCAGACTCAAAATGGACCAAAACCTTGCAGAGTTAAGGTAATTGTACATTAGTAACTATATTTATCTTTGCATAGTAATGATCAAATTTGTAACATTTCTCCAGAATACTCGCAAAGAACAAGGTTTAATTGTTAATGCGAGAGATCACATCCTTGAAAACATGTACACTGTCATTTTGATAGATCTTTTAATCAGCTGCATGAAATACGGTTACGTGCTTGTATTCTGAGACTGTTCAGTTATCAAACAATTTGCCAGCTTAAGTTAAAAGCAGTTTTAAATAAAATTTTTAATTCTTAAAAAATATATTAAATTTAAAATTTTCCATGCCATCAAATATTTCAAATCCCTAAAACATAATTCACATTACATTACTAATAAAACATTTCCATTGTAGTTAAACAATAATGTTTTGAATAACCTTCACTGTTTATCATATTATGCATGATTTATCATTCACACAAAATCAGAAAACAGAATCAGAAAACTTTTTTGATCCCGGAGGAAATTACTTATCAAAACACGCTGCAGCAGGCTCATGCCAGCACACATATATTAAATGATCAGAGAGAGGTAAAATTTGTAATTGCTTAAATTAATAATTTACATTCTAACCTTTTTAACAAAACACTAAACAAAACTTATTATAATCAATTTTATTCTAAGACGGGAGAATGAGCAGTGCAAGATGGAGATTATGGATTTAAGGTAAGACTAAAGATTGTCTTTGTCCTTTTATCATTGCACAGTGAAATGAAGCATCAAATGTAGTCTTTTCAATTTCTCTGCAGAAAAGAGAACGGAACCCTCAAATCAAAAAACAGGGTATTGAGGTAAGAAACCACTTAAATCCATGTTATAACCCAATTCAAAACTGTGATCTGGTTTTTAAATACATTCTCAGAATCAGAATCAGAATCAGAAAACTTTATTTATCCCAGAGGAAATTGTTCTGATGGTTTTTGAATGACATTCTACATCACAAGAAATCCTTTAATTGGACCTGCAGTTTCATTGTAATGAGAAAAATGAACAGCTTTACTCTGTCAATTTCATACGTAGATTTGAGAACGAGAAACACAGTAAAGAAATTGATGAATTAAGGTAAGTGCTACAATTAAAGTGCTACAATTAAAAATGGTACATTTTCTACAATTTTTCAGCAGAAAACTTAAGTTCTTTTTTAATTTCACACTCAGACAGGAGAACGAAAACCTCAAATCAGAAATCAGCAAATTGAGGTAAGAAGTTATTCACTGCCCAGTGAGGAAACCCAACACGGTTTCAAAAATGTGATGAGCAGTCTGTATGTTGGGATCAGCATTACTGAGACGTCCTGAGAAGCCGAGAGGGCTCAGCATGGGATATAAATACAGTCCAGCACGTTTACTCCCTCTGATGGAATTAGATGAGAACCTTGCCTGGACCCTGGTATCCAGAAAACTGTAAAAACAAAGATAATTGTCTCTAGACTCCTGCTTGGTAGTCTGCTTGAGTGCAGTTTATTGTCCAGGGAGTAGACTTTTGTGAGAAGGATAAACAGAACAGATGACAAATTAGCATTACCTTTAATTTGATTATGACAGGCCAGGTAGAAAAGGCAGAGTTAAGGGTCTCATAAACACAAGAGCAACCTGAGACACTGACACCACCCACCCCACTGTCAGTCCTGAGTGAAGGGGTGACAGTAATGGGACAACAGCACCAGCAGTCAATTTACTTCATGACTCGCAGCTCTACAGCCTTCATCTAACAGGAAATGGTCATTAACAAAAGACTGACAACAATAAGGATAGACCAAAAACTTAAAAATATTTATCTTTAGAAGAGCCAAACCAGGGAGGAGGCAGGATCGGATCAGAATGAGGAAACTTCCTCAGTAATTCTTATTTTAAATCTAACCTTCCATATTCCTGTAGACTGCATTTTTCACTCTCAACAACAACAAATACAGAGTCTATCTGTGAGGTTTTCCAGTGAGTATGAGCAGCACGGTTTAGGAGCAGGGTGTCAGATTTTAATGTCAATGTTTGTTTTCTTGTCTTATCACCTTGATGAGCAAAAGCAAGTGCTTGTTGATAGAACATTAATATGTGACCTGATCTGGCAAAATGAGTCGCAGTGACCCAAAACTGAGTTTAAAAAGGCGAGAAAAAAAGCTTTAAAATGATATTTTGGTCAAAGCTGTATCTTGTCAAGTTACAATCATTTGAATTATGGTTACAGCACCATTTTCCAACTGATTTAAAGTTTTTTTAAAGGTTTTGTGTACATGATTTAAGCATTTTGATTTGGTTTAAAAAGATCAGGGATTGACATTTAACACCATACTTGGACAGCTGAGATTGTGGCGTTTCAGAGGAGAGGCAAAAACGGCACTTATTTTGGACATTCTTTTGTTAACTCAGACTAAATAGCCATTTATTTACATTTCTGCAATTATTTCTATGATGAAACTTTGAGAGATTAATTTAAGACCTTTTCTTTCATATAAGACCAAAAAAGAAAAATTTACATTTTGTCACGGTTCGTGACACGGTGCTTTTCAGTTGTTTTACTCTGTCTTTCTGTTCATGTTCTGGTGCTCTTATTTTGACATTCTGTTCTTGTGTCACGTGTCTCCTTTGTTCTCACCTGTCCTGTGTTTTACGTCTTGATTGTATGTGTATATAAGGTTGTGTTAGGTTTTCCTCATGTGTCCATCACCTCATATTGAGCCTTGCCCTGTTCCCGTTCCCGATTTTTGTTGTTCTGGAGGCCCGTTTGCCTATTTTCTGTTTAAAGTTCTGTTTCTTTAATTAAAGCTCACGTTGGCATGGATTCCTGGCTGTCTGTCGGTTCCTGCATGCTCCGAGGGAGTTCAGAGTCGTGGGCTCGCGCCCGCGACTTTAACACATTTTTGATGTTTTTCAACATAATCAGCCCCTATCTCAATAAATAGAACACCGACTTCCAACTCATTACGGCAGATCGGGTCACATATGCAGATTTGCATGCTTACGGTAATGGATCTATTGCTTTATTGCTAATCAAGCTAAACTCAAAATTGTTATTTTGGCTTTTGTTTAATTTTGATAGGTCAGAACATCTAGACAGTCAAAATGAAATGCCCAATGAAGAAGAGGGGTATGGTGTTTTATCCTGTTAACTCTATCTGAATTTGAATTAATTGATGTAAATCTTCCATGCCTCTTTCATTCAAATGTCTTTTCATTCGTTAAAGAACGGAAAAAGTTAAAGACTGTGAATCCGAAAGCTGTGAAAACCTCAGAGAATCTGAAGCAAAATCTGCCTGCGAACCACGTAAGACTTGGGTAAAGCTCCCATACCAGCTAAACATCCCAGAACATAACACACAGCAACCACGGCAAATGAAGGAGGGCGAATCTAGTAACACCAGGAAGCATGCAGAGGATGTAAAGGTATGACTGACCATCAGTTTAATACAACATTAGCTTTAGTTAATACATTCTGAACTGTGTAGATAAGGTGTAACAGAACTAACCAAAACCTCCCAGGCTCAAAGTTTATTTGTATTGAAGATAATGATGACAAATTATATAAGTCTGGATGAGCTTAAACAGCAAGAATTGCTGATGTGTGTTCATGATCTAGTACATCCTGTATGAACTACAGATGATAATGTGTATGCAATGCAAAACGCTAAAGACATTAGTGGAACTTTTGATTATGCTATGGTCACCTAAGTCCCCTGACATAAACTATTATAACAGAAGATTCAATGTAGCTCTCTTTGCAGACATAATAGGCAAGTATTACATTAAGCAATGCCCACTGTCTAGAGATATAAGAAAGATAAATAAACATTTAATAAAGCTCGTATTTTTGTTAATATTTTAAATTAACAAAAGAACCACAGCCTGATTTGCTTCCGTTTATCATGCATGCCAATTTTTGGGATGCCCCAAGTGGGAACTTTAGTGATGCCAAGTAGCCATATTTGAAAACTGTTCATTGAACCCACAGAGAGATGGTACCCGCCAATTCAACATAAAGCCTAAAGTGCATTTATGGATCATCTTAATATACCAAGGCTGTTAGGAAAGGTTTCACAAATGTCTAAAAAGTACATTTAGAGCAGCTAAAAGATATAAGAAAAGCACTACTGGAAAACGTCCTTCTGTTTAGACTGGAAGGGAAAGCGGTCACTGCCGTTATGAACTGAAGAGCCTTGGCTTCCCAACACTCTGTGACTGGTTTTTAGTTTGCCCCTGATGTTATGAAAGTCTTGTCATGTTTTATTCTCCCTTCCTCTTATTTTTCTAGGTGCCAAGAAAACCGAACCCTTCTCCAACAGCAAGAACATTAATTCCTCGGGCACAATCTAGAGGTAAGTCTCTGCTTTTATAGTGAACCCCATTTTCATTAAAGTCAACATTCATGGTCCCTTCAGAGTTCCTGATCTACTAAATGATAATGAGCTTTTTTGTCTCATAACCAAATATATTTTGCTCTGGATTTGACTGTTATAAAAGTGTTTTTTAATGCATTTCCTTAATCATTTTGCAGACTCATTAGCTTCTATTGGTATAGATTTCGGCACAGCTTTCACTGGGTACAGCTTTGGACTTAAAGGAGCAAAACAGATTCGGCAGCCGAAATGGGGTGAGGAGTACGGCTTTAACACCCCAAAAACACCTACATGCATTTTGTTTGATGAAAATAAAAATTTTCTAAAGTTTGGCTATGATGCCATTATGACCTACACCAGACAAACTCGGAAAAGCGAGGCAAAGAAGCAGTACCTCTTCGATAACTTCAAAATGGAGCTCTATGGAAAGGTATGATTATGGTTGCAAAAAATTAGATTATGTACTTCACGAGAGGTACCAGATACCAGGATGGTTTTCATTTTTATTTTAAAAACACAGATCAACAACATCCTCAATGTAAATAGCTTCAGTTGTACAGAAATATCTTAATTAACATAATCTTTATTCTAGAATGTTTTACACCGGTTAATTTTACTGAAATCAGTAAACTCTGATTTAAATTTTAATGACAACAGGGTAAATCTATTTAGTACATTTTTCAGATCAACACCTGAATATATTTTATTGCTTAAATGTTTTTTTGATTTATTGGGAAAATCTCTGTAAGCGTCCATGGTCTCCTCACCTCATTTTTCATTATGGAGTTCATGTATTCGTTTTTAGGTGTTGCACAGAGACTCGATGATGACTGCTCAAAGCGGGAAAAAAATGAGAGCTATGAAAGTGTTTTCTGAGAGCCTAAGGTTCATGAAAGATCATGCCCTGGAGATGATTGGAAAACACACAACTGGACAGAAGTACTCCGCCTCTGATGCTACGTGGGTTCTGACAGTTCCAGCCATTTGGAGCGCCGCAGCAAAACAGTTCATGAGAGAAGCAGCTACAGAGGTGAGTGAGCTGCACTTTCTCACTTTAAACTCATTATTTACCTCAAAATCACTAATTCTGCAGAAATGTTTGCAACATTACCCAGAGTATGAAAGATGTTGTTTAAATGTTGGTGTTTAGGCTGGTCTGGTGACAGAGTCACAGCCTGAAAGACTGATCGTAGCTCTGGAACCAGAAGCTGCATCTGTGTGGTGTAAACAGCTTCCAGATGAAGGCTTCATGGAAGGAGATCTTCAAGAAGCAGAGGCTTTAGAACAAACCTCAGGAACAAAGTACATGGTGGTGGACTGTGGAGGTACAAAGATGCTCATTTTGCTTTTCAACTTCCTTTTATTGTAATTTTAGTTACTGATGTACTCCTGATAGACTGAAGGAGATGGGTACTGTGTACTTTACATTAGGCTAATAAAAGGTTTGCCTAGATGTAGACGAGAAAATGTTGTTATTGTTCCTGAGCTGTTGAAAATTAGGAACTGTAAGCAGTTGTGGGTTCTCTTAAGCTTACATGATGACATTTGTTTTTAAAAGTTTGTAGGTAAAATAATTTATTGTTTTTAAGAATAACTTACAATTGTAAGGGTTGAGCAGAGTAATGTGTTGTCTACTGTTGGATTTTGTTAGAATTCTAGCAGCAGCTTTTTGAATAAGCTATGGCTGTCTAATGGTCATACTGTGGAGGCTAATGAGGAGACCATTGCCTGATACAAAGGCATGGATGAGTTTCTAAGGGTGGTGTTGCTCCAGTAGGATAGTTTCTCTTATTTTAGGTGGATTTTAACTTTATCCTGTCTCATTTTAGGTGGGACAATTGACATCACGGTGCATGAGGTGGCAGAGGAAGGTCATCTAAAGGAGCTGCACAGGGTTTCGGGAAATAGCCTCGGTGGCCAGATGGTGGACAGGAACTTCAGACTGTACCTCAGAGAGATCTTCTCTGAAGAAGTATTTGATGAGTTTGAGGAAAAGCATCCCAGTGAGCTGAAGAAATTAATGTATGAGTTTTCGATCTGTAAACGTTACGAGGGAGATGTGTTGATAAATTGTCCTTATAATTTGCAAGAGCTAGCAAGAAAGGTACAAGACA
Organism: Brachypetersius altus; assembly: GCA_037974465.1. NCBI lineage: Eukaryota > Metazoa > Chordata > Actinopteri > Characiformes > Alestidae > Brachypetersius > Brachypetersius altus. The sequence continues at coordinate 416,890 of JBBPDB010000002.1, read as the reverse complement.
TAGAAGCTTACTTTACAGGAAACCGTGATGCTGACTGGGAAAGTGGTGCAATATTGCTGTCAGGGGAAAAGCTTAGATCCCTACATGACGACAGTGTCACAGGCATAGAAAGGCTGATGGAAGAAATATTGGAGAAATGCAACCAGAACATCACATACATCTTCTTAGTCGGAGGCTTTGCCCTGAGTCCGTATGTAAATAATTTCGTGAAGGAGAAGTTTGGGTCAAAGTATAAGATCCTCTGCCCTGTGGATGCTGATTTGGCTGTTGTGAAAGGAGCTGTTACATTTGGCCTGAATCCGAAAGTGGTTCAATCACGGATCTGAGTACTCTGAAGGTTGCATCCACTGCCTAGTAAAAAATGGAAAACATGTTTTTTCTGGATAAATGAAAGGTATACACCTTTACTCCAATGGATTCAGCACTGTGAAATGTAGTAACTAAAGTGGCTTAAAGCAATTATATGGATAATTATATGGAGCATTAGAAACTATATCTATATACATTTTTAAACAATTTTGTTTGTTCTGTATTAACACATGTCATGAGGTCTTGTGCAAAACTAAATAAGGTAATATTAATGTTTGAGTTATGAAAGTTGAATACTTTAATGTAGATGCTGGCAGCAACATGATTTTGAACGTGACACATTGAAATGAAATCAAGACAACATCCTACACATCTAGGGTGACATAGAGATTTATTTTGTACCAAAAATAAAAATTTTGTTGTTTTATATTTGCCCTTTTTCATTCTCCTTTTCTGTTAGTCAGTACAAGCTTTATAACAGGCTGAGGAAAAAAAATACAGCTACAAACATTGTTATAGGTGGGACATTTTAGACAACACCAATGAAAATAAAATAAAACAAAGATCCATAATCCTGCCTCATGAGTAACACTAACTGTAACCACAAATGATAAAACAATATTTTATCCCCTAGTGAGTCTGGTTTTAGACAACTGCAGTAACATCTGTCACAAATGATATATTCACTGCTTTGGACCACAAAAAAATCCTGTGCTGCATTATTTTAGATTTAACAAAAGCATTTGATACTGTTGACCATTGTTGTCTTCTACAAATATTACAGGCTATAGACTTTAGTAGCACTGTTCTGGACTGGTTCTCCAATTATTTAATTGGGAGAACTCAATGTGTAGCTATAGAAGATTTTAGATCCACGTTTCTTACAGTAAAAACTGGTGTGCCCCAAGGTTCAATCTTAGGGCCTGTTTTATTTTCCATACACATACACACAAATTCATTTATACATTTATATGCTGATGACACAATTCTCTACAGCAGTGGCCCCCAACCCCCAACGTAAATCCAATGTGTACTTGCAGCTTTATTAACGGCATTTTCATACAATTTTTTTTCTGTGCAGCCCACGGACCGGTACCACATGACCCACTGCCCAGTACCAGTCGGCGGGCTACACAGAAAAAAAAACTTGTATGAAAATGCTGTTAATAAAGCAGCGAGTACACATTGAATTTACATTTATTATTATACTTTTAAAATATCTCATTTTTATGCGTATCATTTATTTGTATAAATATGTATATTTATCTGCCAAAAAAACTAAAAAAAAAGTAATTTAATTTTTACTCGCTCTTGTTCTTCCTCAGAGTATACTCTTTTAACACTAGATGGCACTCAACTTGAAGGGGTAACATCTTACAAATATCTTGGAATCTGGCTTGATGACAAGTTGTCTTTTGGAGTCCATACAGAAAGTATACTGAAAAAGCTAAATTAGGTTTTTATTACTGTTTGAAGAAATTCTTTGCTTTCACTGCCAGAAAACATTTAGCACTGAGCACTTTCCTATCAGTATTAGATTATGTGATATAATATTTATGCATGCATCTTCATCCCATCTGAAAAAAAACTTATCATTCTGCTTTGAGATTTGTAACTGGTGCCGCAGTAAGAACACATCACTGTAATCTACATCAATACACCTTAGAAGGAAATCTTACTGCCTAGTATTTATTGTAAAGGCTGTAATGGGTAAACTACCTCAGTACATATGCAACCTACCGACACTTTATACTAACACTTATAGTACACGTTCATCAGTATTCCTCCTTCATTCTCCAATAACACGGACAGAGTTAGGCAAATCTGCTTTTTGTTCATATGCCCCACATGAGTGGAATTCATTACAAAATATCTGAAATTTCGACTCCTTACTCTCTCTGAATGTCTTCAAAAATCTTTTAAATGCAGTTCTTATACAACAGTGCCATTGCTTTTCATAATGTTTGGTCCACATACATATACATTTTAATTAATTCTTTTTTCTCTTTTTGTTCATAACTCTCTGTCTATTTTTTGACATCTGAAATTTCTTTGTGCATAGTCTGCTAGTCTGTGTTTATTTTATTGCATTTTTGGAATATAAGTATGTGTAAATGTATTAATATTGCAAGTTTTATGTGTATATTGCCTATGTATGTTGAAACGTCCAGGACTCCCTGGAGGAAGAGATAATTTATCTCAATGGGACATTCCTGGTAAAATAAAGGATAGTAAATAAAGGATAATAAATAAGCTGTGCACTTGAACAGTGGAGCTTTAAGCAAGAATTTCTTATAAAGTGGCCAGTGGGAGTAGCTACAAGGTAAGTTTATAATCCTGGTGTAAAAAGTGGCTTTTCCTTACACTGAAAGCAGACATTCTTCATTCTATAGTATATTTTAAAGATTTTACAAATATTAAACTGAGGCAGTACCTAAGTTTTCAGCCTTTCTTGGAAAATTCATGTTGTACCGTCTTACTGCTTTTATTACTGCAGGATTGTTGATTAAAAAAAACACCATGCAAACACTAAAAACTAAAGGTTTAGTATTTATTGTTGAAATAAAAAAGAATATCAGTGTATAATGACATAAAATAAAAGAATGTTTAATGATTTGCTGTTAATAGATATAACACACTACATTATAAGAATTATTAACCCAGAATTAGAATGTTACCATTCTACAGTAATAAGATCAGAAAGAATAACTGATTAAAATGTCATCTCCACATTTCTTAAATGAATCTCTACTAATAAACAAATCATCAATTTATTTAGTGATATAATTTCCCAGTTTCATTAGAATATCTGCTGCAGTGTTCACTGCCTTTCTGGCATCTTCAGATTTGAACTGTTCATGTGGTATGCGTGGTGACGGGTGGCAGTTTGGGTACTGAGTTTTCTTGGCATCGACACCAAGTGTCCTGAGTTGGGAGACAGTATTGGGTAAGTCACCAAGGTGGCTACTGTAGCCAGAAATCTGTTGAGTGAGGCTTGTGATGGAGCAACTCCCGGGATGCTGTCCACTTTTCCTGTATTCTGTGGCTATCAGGACTTTCTCCACTGCCTGATGCACTTTAAACAGGCACCACTCTGGACACCCTTTGTCTTCAGTTTCTCTCTGAGCAGCACTGAGGTCACACTGTGCTTGCCTATACCAGCGCTTCGCTTCCTCTCTGTCTGGCTTTGGTGTGTCTCTGTAGTATGACCAAAAGTTATATTGCTGTCTAGACCTGTTCTGATAGAAACGTTCTCGCCCCGCCCTGTGACGCTGGGCCTCAGCGTTCCATCTGGGCCAGTGATCTCTGAAGTCAGTCCAACTGGACGATCCACTGTGTGCAGTCTTCCCTTGCTGCAGCTCCTCTATTTTGTTCTTTAGATATTTGAAAGCTTCATTGGCAAGGTCTGGGTTGTCCAAGTTCTTGTCTGGATGCCACCTTAGGTAAAGGCGTCTAATAGCCTTATATTTCTCTTCAGGTGGCATGTTCCAGATGTCTTTCAGACATTGGTCAATCTCTCTTTTAACCTGCTCAAATGTCTGTGGTATGGGTTTCTTTGGTGAGGATACAAACTCTGGCAAAATGTCTATTTTGGTGCAAGCAGCATCTGTCATTGGAGCTGACCTTCTTTCTCTCTTAAACTGATAAAGGTCAAAGGAGCTTACTTCAATGAACTCATCCCTGCTAATCTGGATTTTATATCTTGCAGGATTTCCTCTGGTCCCTCCTGGTAACCCATCCAGACATTCAACAATGATAGCAAAAAAATATTCACTTTTCAATTCATCCTTTCTGAAGCCAACATACTCATCTTTTTCGAAACTGTTGAGAGGATTCATGTCAAGGGAGTCATGCCATTCTTCTGGGATCAGACTGCCAGGTTCGGGACGAACACCAAATCCTTCCTCCTCACTCCCATCATTACGGATTCCATGTTGTTCCAATGTTTTTTCAACATCATGCATGTTTTCACACAACAAAAGCTGCCCGAGAACTGGTAGAGTCAAGGGGTTCAGAGTATTGTTAAGGAGATTAAGGATTTCTTTAGTGAGATGCATGATGACTTCATTCATTTCTTTGATATTATCACAATTATCATTGTGTTTCAAATAGAAGATACACCCATCTTGCTGCTTTTTCACATAAACCTGTGTTTCTGTCTGGGTACCGTCCAGTGGCTTGTTGTGTAAAAAAAGTTCAGTTTGGAGAGTTCTGCAGCAGATTATTTGAATTTTACCAAATACGCTCTTCCACAAGCATGCAGCATCACTTTGGGAAATAGTGCCATTGCTCTGTTCTCTGATCAAACAAATAAGACCATGGCGAAACACACGGGAGGACAAGCGCTTTTCAAACCAGCCTCTAAATTCACATTCATTTCCACAATCGCAATGTTCTGCACAAGAACCGACAAAGTTCTCAGAAATGACTTGAGAGAGGAACTGGGGACGGATTTTCTGTGGAAGCAACTGCAATAGGTTTAAATGTTCATAGTGGTCGTTTCCCAGGTGACAATGGTTTAGCTTCTCAAGCAGGTTCAGCTTTGTTTTCAGTGAGTCCTCCAGTCTTTTAGCCTGAAATGCAGTGTCATTGAAATACAAAGAGCCGGACTCATAGAGTTTCCCATCTGTTGATGGAAGATAGAATGTTTTGTTGTGAAAGTGATTTTCTTTTGGTTTTTCTTTCATCAGACAGAAAAGCTGCTCCACAGCACGCTGCACTGTTGCCTGCTGGTTTGGCTGAAGTGTTGTCTTGTCACAACACTCTGTGTAGATTTCCTGGAGAACAGTAAGCAACTGTGAAACTGTAGGCATCTCTTCAACCCCAATCTTCTTGAAGAATTCTGCATACATTGCGTGGTTTCCTTGAATAGGATATAAGTATGGCCGGAAGTCGTGAGGATTTTGAAGTGAAAGAACAGCTTGCCTAGCTTTCACAAGGTTGGTGTTATTTTCAGTGAGAATTAGAGGTAGGTCATTCAAAACAGAAGCATCAAAAGTCACAGACTGTAGGTATGCATAAGAGGTGATCAACACTTCAGCTCTTGTTTGTACTAAATCTTCAGTGTTGCATGGAGATCTGCAGATGTTTTTCAGGTTTTGCGTCACTTGTTCTGATGGTGGTTTATCAAAAGCTCCCCCACACTTCAAAGCATCTAGGTGTGTGAATGAGCAGTCTCCTGACGGCAGTACAGGCATAGTGGTCCATATGAGATATTGGTGACCAGGGTCTTTTTCCAACATTGATCCTTTGATAGCAACAACATCTCTGTCTTGAGCAAAAGCTTTGTGGTAAACACAAAGTTTCGACTCAGTCTTCACAGGGAAGATAAATTTTACGGTTGCAATTCTGTGCATCAGTTGAGATTTTTTCTCAGTACACTTCTTCAGAACAATTTTGAACAGTGTTGATGATCTGTGTTTAAGAACATTTAGCTCAGTGCTACCTCTAGCGTCAGTTTCAATTTGAACAGCAAATGCAATTATCTCTTCCTCTGATACTTCATGTTTCAGTCCGATTTCTTTTAGAAGGCTTTTTGCTCCATATGCATTTTCAAACTTTTCCCAAAATGCCTTTGGAACAAACTTTTCTTTGGGCAACATAACCTTGTAAAGGTTTACACTGTAATCATAGAAATATGAGGCCATCTGAAGACAGCCATGGATGTCCCGAATAAATCTGACACCCATCAAACTTGAAGCAATTCTGTCTTGATGATCTTTATACTCAAATTTTGGTCTTAGCTCCACTAGTAGTCTTAGTAAATCAAGTAGCTTGGTCTCCTTGAACTCTACTACAAAAGGAAGGATGAATTTCACACAGTACTGCAAATCCCCTAAAACAGGAATGTTGAGACCTTCTGACAAACCTTTGTTTACAAGACTGTCCTTCAGGAAAATACTATTCCTGTCATCAAACATGTACAAGTCAGGAAACTTTGCTTGAAACTCTGTTCTGAGAATGAAAACATTTTTTTGTGAATCAATTGGTTTTCGTACTCCAAATGTTGTCTCAAATAAAGGCAATGACTTGAACATCCTTTGATATTCCTGCGTGTTTTTGGAGGACCTGATGCCACATTGTAGGAAGCGTTGAAGCTCGTCGGCATCATTAGCAGAAAGCACCTCAAACTGTGAATGAGGAACCCGATTCAACTGCTCCAAAACATCAAAGTGATCTTGAATGTTCAAGAGTTCTGGTTCCAAAGATTGGTGAACAAACTGCGAAATACCAAGGAAAAATGCATGGTCTAATGTCACAAGTCCAAGTTTGAGAAGAATGGATGCAATTTGTCCTCCATTGCTAGGTACAACACTACATAGGTTGTTAACTGATTGTAGGAAACGTGCACCCTTTTGACTCGGACTAATTACAGGCAAAATAGGAACGTCAAAGTGTTCTTTTATTTCATCAAAGGTATGATTTGTTGCATCAGGCAGGGAAGAGGTTATGTTTTGATAAGCAAAAAAATTCCAAATTTCTTTCAACCATGTGATCATCTCTTTGTCTGCTGTATAAAGCCCATTTCTTTCTTGAGGCAATTCTTTCAGGATCCTCTGCTGAAGTACTGGTTTCAAGAACTTTGCAGCAACTGGGATGGTTAATTTCTCAATGTATTTTCCATTTTCAAGAATTTTCATGTGTTCATTATTAACACTATATTCTGCAAACTCTGACTCAAATCCCTGAAAAATCTTGGTAAACATTGTGATTAGCTTTGGAGATTCAGAGCTGAACTTTCTCAACACCTGATCATGAGTGAGGAGGAGAGGTAGCCCATTAAGGTCAGCTGAGCTAGACTTTGTGTCATTTGATAGGCAGAATTTTAGGAGCTTTGAACAACTTGGTGCATCTTTAATCAAGGTCTGACGGACAGGTAATGGTAAATCATCAGCAGTTTGTGAGGGATCATTCAGGGTTATGTTCTTCAAATAATTCATCACTGATGAAGGACTGACTTCACAAACTTCCACACCTGCCATTTTAAAACCGTCTTTAACTTTAGTAAGTATCCAAAATGGTGGTACCAGTTTCATTCCAATGTGCTCCAAAAGCTGAAGAATGTCTTCATGTTCTCTCATGAAATGAGGTAAATTTGTTGGGACTGGGTTTGAGACACTGGACCAGTTAACAACATACTTTGGAACTGAGGGACGTGAATGTTCATCAGCCACACTTTGTAGAGTAGGTATCACAAGAAGATTTTTTTGATTGATAGATCTGTAGACTACATTGATCATCTCATGCCAATCTTTGGTAACGTCTTTTGACACAAACGGAAAAAACCTGAAACAAGAATCCAACTTGGATCGGAGATGCAGTAAACCACAGGGTTTGTCTCTTTTAAAATTTGTACAGAAATGGTTGAGGAGGTCAGCATACAGAGGTGCAATCATGTTTATTTTTAGTGACTGGTTCCATTTAGTCTTCAAACTTTCAGCATCCTCTTTCCACAGATCTCTTCTCGAATTATCAAGTTCGAAATTTCCATTCACATGTACAGGAAGACCAGTTATGCCTGGCAGTGGTAGAGAGCAAAAAGCCCTTCCAATAAATTCAGTTTCTGTCGATTTTCTGTCAACGCAAGCTGCCAGGGCCACTTGAGGCACTTTGAGGTTAGCGTGACCTTCATCCTGCTCATGACTTTCTGGAAAACTTGCAAAACTTTCTGCAATTACCCACTTGCTGCTCTTGTTCCCAGCTGAAATTTGCATGCCATAGATAGCTTGACATGGAATTGCCTGCTCAGATTTCAGAGAATTACGGACATGCTCATGAAACCTCTCCCGTTCCTCATGGGTTTTCTCAGTGATTTTTTTCTCAAGTAGGAACACATTCTCTTCACTTCCATTTTCGTTTATTACATGGAACCGTATTTTTGTGATGCATTTCAAGAAAAGAATCAGTCCCTCAGGGTCTGTCATCAAAGCGTATGAAAGTTCCTTAATTTCTGCATCTGTAACGACATGTCCTGATAATTCAGATGTCTGTGCCATTTCTTTTGTCCTGAGAGGAAGTCTGAACATTGTTCCAGAATGAAGATCAAATTTTTGGGGAAGGAATGTGTGGTAAACATCCTTGAAAGAGTCTTTGAAATTTTCATCCATTAAGTACATGCAGCCTGGTGACTCCTTTGTAGCACCCTCTATATATTTCAAATTTGGGTCAGATATACAGAATTTTTCATCCCCCGTTAGTATAGAAGGGCAGTCAGTCAACTGGTAAACCGAATTAAAACCCAGTCCGAATTTTCCAGTTCTGCCCAAAGTGCCATGTTTTCCTCCTTCCCCAAGTTGCTGAATGCCTATGAGGTCTTCCTCAGTAAATGTCTTGTTGTTGTACACACAGAGTGCTGGGCCTTGAAGCGACCCCCATTTCTCTCCAAAGATTTTTTCAGTCTTGTGTTGTCTTTTGTCCCAAACAAAGTGGATTTCAGTTGCCTCTGCATCATCAGCATTCTGTATGAGTTCTTTCAGTATATCTTTCTTGGATGGATAGGCTTCAATGATGTTTTTTATTCGAACTGTTAGTTTCTCATGTTGTCCAAACTCCTGAGCAAAAGGGGAAAACCCACCAACTAAATGATTATTTAGTGTGTGGTGTCTTGTTGTTACAACACCAAAGTGAAGTGCAACAGATCGAGGTATTAGGTTATGGCAAAGTTTAACCCCTGCTTGCACTGGCATCCATGGACTGTCATTAAAGTTGAGCTTACTTGAATAAGTCAACACACCTTTTTCATCAGGTAGCAGGCAGTCTTTGAGTGCAATGTCACCTGCATGGAGCCCTGTTATAACAATGGAAAGACAACTGTGAAGATCTGACTTTGAAAGTGGTCCAGGAGATGTGCTCATTTCTTTTAGCACAGCAACAAACTGCTCTGCTGTAAACTGACTTTTGATACCAACACACTTCCAGAGATTCTCAAATTTGGAGAAGGTAGCAGGAAGGACGTAGAGATACGGTTTCTCCTCAAATGTGTGGCTCCTGGCCACTGACCGCACATTTACAAAGTGGTCCTCAATAAAAATGAAAGGGATTGATTGTGCATGTTTAATAATAGCAGTAGGATCTCCCCCGTCAATCAAATATTTGTTGAGATAGTCATAACAGCTTTTTGCCACATTAAGGAGCACAGATTTTTCCATTTTATCTGAACGATCATGTGCTTCTTTCAGTTGCTTGAGTACTGTCTCCACTGGTGGGCTTTGCTTCACTCCCAGTTTTTTAAGGACTGGGTTATCGGGCAGCGTCAACAGATTTGAGTGGTCAACACTGAATTCTGTGAGGTTTACCAAGTCATAGTACTGCTTGCTATAGACTTCAGATGGCTTTTTAAGTCTGGTCATCAGATTGTTGTCTTGATCTTTAACCACAGCAGGAAGGAACGGTATTTGTTTCAGAATGTCCCAGTGTGGGGAACTGACATTGTTTATATGTTCTTTCATACAGTCAAAGAGACACTGGAGACATTTCTGTGCTTTCTTTTTATCCTCAGTCCAAACTCTTGAAATTGTCTTTGCTCTCTCTACAATGTCCTCTAACTTGAGTGTGTCCCTCAGCATCCCCAAGCCTGAAAGTCGGTGAATTCTCTTGGGGTCGAAGTAGTCATTTGTGGTCCCTTCAAGAAAGCGTCCCTCCTCAGGATCATACAGACATGCAACCTTCCCAACGGGATCCACGAGTTTGCTGATGAACTGAAGTTTTCCATTTTTCTGTGCTGGAATGCATGGACTCATTTTCAGAAAGGCATCAATTGCAGGGTCATTCAAGTCAATTGCGTTCAAGATGAGAGAATTTCTATCGTGTGGCTTCATGTTATTTAAGTTCTTGAAAACTATGTGGTAGAATTCAACCCAGTGAAAGGTCTTCTCCATTACCATCTCACGAAAACCACACCGAATTAAACTGCTCCTGACCCACGATGGCAAATGAACAGCACAGTAGCTTGATTCTGTATCATTCAGGAAAACTTTTACAGCAAGGTCTCCCACAGCTTTATTTCTCTCAATGTCTGGATCCAGAAATCTTGCCTTGTCAATTGAGCACCAGGTTTGCCCATTATTGAAGAGCTCAATAGCTTTGCCTGTCATGTATTGCGCAATGTCTGAGTAAAATGCACACACCAAGGGCTGGAAGGCTTTGTTTACTTTCTCAAAATCAGGCCAAAATGTGTAGTAATTGTAGTTTTGAAGATTCCCATTTTGGGCCATGATCTTCAGCTCCAGCAGTGCTGTGATATAGGCACTAGTACAAGCATCTTGGAGTAATGCTTTGTTCCACTCCAATTTTGTACCATTTTGCCACAGAGCTTTCCTATTTGACGTGACAGCAAAAGACCCATTGATATGAACTGGGAGGCCTGTCTCAATTGGAAGAGGGAGGAAACAAAAGGCCTGGCCAGCAGCAGAGCTTTCATCAGGAGACCAAACATTTTCAGCTTCTTTTTGTAGAGGTACGGCAACTCCTCCAACTGGAGGGGAAAATTTGCACTGCTGTAATTCTCTCTGAAACATTCGCAGGGAATCCTTTATCCCAAAACAAGAGTAGAGGAGCCAGTACTGGACGCTCGTTCTCTCGCCGTGCTCATTAACTATTTCAGCTATGTGTACAGAAAAGCAGTCAAAGTTCTCATGCCAGTTTGAGTCAAGGTTGTCAATGGTGTTTGTGATGTCCTGTAGATGCTTTGCATTTGAAATACTAAACGAACGCACTACCTCCCTGGAGATTCTGAAAAGTGTCTGGATTTGTTCCTGTTGTGGGGGTGTGAAAGCACTTTCAGAAATTACTTGAAGAGACACTGACTTTATGTTCCTAAGGAACAGAAGAGGCCTTTGGCAATCATCCATAAATTGTTGCTGAAACACATTTATGCGTTCTTGGTTGTACACCTTGCAGCTAATTTCTGATTTGCACGCTTCTTCCGGAGTTCGAAATGGTAATTTAATCAGTGTACCACTGTAATATTTCTGGCTGTTCATTGTCAAATCACAATCAAAAATTCCTTGATAAGATTGGAACTGTCCCGGAAACCTCTTAAACAGTCTCTCTTGATACAAGTCAAGTTTAATTCCAGGATTTGCTTTACTTTGAATGTGCTTTTCTAAGTGGGTGACATTTGGATCAAGAATAAGGAGACTTTTGCCACTCAAAATAGATGGAATATCTGTCAAGTGGTAAACAGCATTGAAGCCAAGTCCGAATTTGCCAATTTTCTCAATCTTGTCTTCCTTAGAGGCAGACCCAATTCTGACAATGTTTTCCCAGTCTTCATCAGAGAAGAGCTCATTGTTGAAGCTCCACAGACAAGGTCCATTGCAAAGGGCCATTCCGTCATCAATGAGGCTTTCCGTAGGGTTTTTTCTGAAGTCAAGTAGAAACCCACATGTACTTGCACCGGCATCTTCTGCATTTTGTATGAGTTCTTTAAAAATGTCACTTTCCTCATCATACTCCTTGAGTATGTTTTTGATTCTCAGAGTAATTGGTTCTGCCTGCCCACACTGCTCAATTCCTGGACATTCTTCCTCAGTTCTTATGAACTGTGGTTTTAAAATGCGGGTACTTAATAAAGGAACCTTCAGCCATTTTGCTGTGAGAAATAGCACCTCTTCGTGAATAACATGAAACTCTTCCTGGTCTTGTCTCAGGTCTTCTAATCCTTCATCACTAATGTCACAGTAAACAGTACTCTCCAAACGTTGTAGAGTGAAGTTTTGGTTTGGTGCCCTGACAGGCACAGGGGTACTGTTTTTCAACGGCTTTTCATTCTTCCGCATCCAGTCAAGAATGGCTATTGACGCCTTGAGTTCAGAAGGATCACCATAACATGGATCTCTGTCATCAATGCTCAGTTTTATGTCATGGAGTATGTCCTCAATCTCCTCATCAGAAAGTGTCTCCTTTACACCAAGCTCTTTCAGCATGTCAGCATATTTCAGAAATTCATCTGGTACTTTCTTGATGTACATATTCAGATCTAATTCAGATGGATAGAAGAGCACTATATCCCGAGGTGAGACAAACTCATTCTGGCACCACAGCCAAGCAATGCATTTCTTGTTCATCTCTTCTTTGAAATATTCAGTGTTTCCTTGCATGAATTTGTAAGTGCTGTGTAACTTGTTTTTAAACTCATAATCTGAATCTGGGTTGACCAGGCCCTGAGCTATTGATCCCAGTACACACAGGTTCTCCAAGACTTTTTCAGGTGGTGGAGGGATAAAAAGATCAAGTTTTTGGCAAACATCCTCACTTAGTTCTGACGTAAGTGGCATTACATGCCCCACAATAGCAGAGTATTTTGAAGCTCTTATTTCAGCTGGTTTGTAGAGACCCCTCTTTTGACTGTTCTTCCTGTTACTGTTTGTTGAATTTGGATTTTCACAAGGCACCCACTGGATTTGAAGAAGCTCTCCTTTCTGTCCTTCAGAAAAGTCAGAGAGCAAATCATTTCTATTTAACACTTTTACCAGAGCATCTGCCTTTTTGAATGCCTTATTTCGAGAGTGAATGTGAAGCTTTTGAATTTCTTTTGCAACATGGAGCACATTTTCTGAGGATATTTCTTCTTCTTTTGTCTGTAAACCAAGTTGTTTTAAGCTCTGAAGAATCACCTTGGTCCTATAGACTATTGGTGGAAAGTAGTCTTGACCAAAAAGATCCTGAAAGATGTTGTTTGTGGGATCGAAAACACTTGATGTTTGCTTGCGCTCTCCCTGGTCTGTTTCAATGAAACTGAGATTCTTGCATTTCTGGACCAGGTCTTCACTTTGTGAAAAAAGGACACTTCCATGATTCAATATCCAAATCATTATTTTCTGTTCCTCTTTTTTGTTGAAAAGATTTCTTTGAATGCAGTCTACCAAATAGATAGCCAGTTGAACTGCATCAAGAAGACTGACTTTAAGTAGAGTCAAAATCCTACGATCTGCCTCATTTGTACACTGTACAATGGTTTCAGGCACAGGCAGATCTTTTGTAATGGTTGTATTGGACGTTAAAATAACTGCCTGTTTTGACTCGACCATGACATATTTTTCAGACATCAACCTGAAGAGAGGCAGAGCTGACAGCAACTGTGCTTCATCATCAGAAATACAATCTAATGAAGAGATAAATGTTTTAAACTCTTCTTTTTCATGAAGTGAAGCAGAGGAAAATCCTCTAATGACTGCGTCACGCGCACAGTTCAGAAGGACTTGCAGAACATTCTTGGGTGAAGTAGTCAGGATGTAACTTTCAATGTCATGATGCTTGAGACATTCGTTCCTCTTAATGACTGTGCCTCCCACCATCTTTACGACTTTCTGAACTTGATCTGGCAAGCTGGACTGTCTGCTACTCTGAAAGATCAAAGTAGAATTTGTCTCTAATCTTGCTAATAGTGTAGAATTTCCTGCCTGTATTGGTTCCAGAGGTATTAAGGGCATGCCAGTGAAATCCTTTAGCTCCTCCCAATGAGTGTTCAGAAATTTCCAGAATTCTGTCAGCCAAGTCTTTGGTGGGTGGCCATCTTTAGCAGGATTCCATTTCACATTACCTTGACTCTCTTTCCATTCTTTTGGTAAGTGTTTCTTGGCAAACATTGCCACATTCTTTGCATCCAGATTCATTACTTTATACAAGTCTGCATCTGAAATTGAGCACAATATTTACGTTATAATTATAAATGTAACCACACTTCAGTCAAGGCTGAATCTTTGTTTTAATTATTGCATATGAAACTTGGCTTCATTTTGCTATTTGCAAAATGTGTAGTAGTTCGATCAGACTAATAAACATGGAAGCATGTTTTATCAAATAATTATTCCTGCCATACACAGGAGAATATAATATTTCACATAGTAAACAAATATATTTTCATACTTGTAACCGCGATTTGTCTGAGATGATGCATTGTGTTTTTGCTCAGGTCATCAGGCACAAATCTCTCCTTGCAAAAGGGCAGCAATGTTCTAGAAAAAAAAGAATCTGAATGTGAGAAATTCTAACATTTATGAATGAAGGTAAATAAAGCAGTGCAATCTGAAACAAACCTTACCGTGGAAATTCCTCATTGTCAATCAAAGCCATATCCTCCTCATTACTGGTAAATGACTTGAAACTTCCATCACTAAGGGGCAGAAGCTGTAGATCATGTAGCTCGTCATACTTTCCATCACTAAGCACATACTCCAAGAGGGACAGTTTATCATCTTTACAGATGGTTCCAATCTCAGTTTCACGGAGCACAGTTCTAACAAAGGATGGGGTCACATATTGCAGAGTCTCAGGCTTCGGAAAAGCTCTTTTCAAAGCTTTCAGTACATGTTCAGGAACAGTGACAAGATTTTCTCCCTTTGCGATCAGTAAACGTGCCACTGCTGATGTCATATCTGAATCTGCATGGTTGGTTGGGAAGACAGCGTCTGATGCAGCCACCCAACTTTTGTTATTTTTCGCAAGACAAAATATTTTTTTACCTTGGAATAACTGTTTACAAACATCCATTGCAACTTCATGCCACCGGCCGCTGTGCTCAGTCTTGCTTAGGTCAGGCCAAAGACTATACACGGTGTTGGCAGGCAGCATATACTTTCTGGATAATTCAATAGCATCTTGGATCGTTTTCGTGTATACATGAGGAAGGACCTCTTTTTTCAAGAGCTCATTCCACTTTGCTGATTCATCGTTCCTCTGGTCCTCCTCCTGCCATTTGATGTACCTTCGGTTGTCTGTAAGGCCAAAGCATGCGTTAACATGAACAGGGAGGCCTGTGTTATTTGTCTCATTGTTTGGAAGTGGTAGAAAGCAGCTCAGTCTTCCAGTGATGCATGTTTTGATTTCATCACACTGAAATGCTACATCAACCTGAGGATGAAAACTCAACTTGTCAGCAAGGATGTCAATCTCGGGTACATGTCCTTCTTTTAGGTGGCAGGTAGTCACTAGCCACTTGGTCTGGTTTTCAGGTTCAGATGATGATCTGCAGGACACAGTTTTGAAGCTTGTTTTACCTTCTACACATTCCCTTTGGATCTCATTTTCCTTCCATTCTTGACAGACAGGAGTTGAAACAGAAACTTTCATCCTAATGTTGACTTTTCCAGCTCTGTCAATATGCATCAAAGAAATGGATGACACAGCTCTCAAAAACAAAAGGCTCAATTCTGCATCTGCTACAAAACTTTCAAAGAGTTCTATAACCTTAGTGGAGTCATATAAATTGTTGGAAATCTCTGAGGCTTCATTACGCAAAGGAAAGCGGAAAAGCGTTCCTTTGAAGTATTGCTCACTGATGATTTTCTCCCAAGCACAGTTGCAGACCAGACTAACAACATCTTGAAAAGGTTTAAACTGATCTGTGAATTTCAAAAGGTGCTTTCTGTCCTCCTCATCATCCAGTGACCATCGGTATCCTTCCCGCTCATCGTCAAACATTGCCTTTTGTGGGTCAAAAACAGCAAGGTGTTTGGAACTAAATACACATGGCAAGTCTGTAAATAAAAAAAAATAAATTGTGTTATTTTTTGTTTATATATTCATTCACATGAAGCAAATTTTTGTCTATATAAAAGTCAACAAACAAAAATATGATAAAAATACAAAAGAAATAAGGGTTGCTTAAGATATTAGGCTACATTTTATTTGGATAGTCCCATATAGATTATACATAGGTCCTCAAACTATTAACAAATTGCTTGTAATACTATTGACTGTGGTCTGAGGTGATGCATTTCAGAAGCCAACAAAGGCAATTCTTCTTATTCAAACTGACAAGACAAGAGTGTCTGTGTCAGAAATCACCAAACCTTTTAATGGCAGTTGTTGTAGTAATGTGTCACAAACCACAGTGCATCACACCTGAATATGAGACTACGAAACTGCATTCGAGTCAGAGTGCCCATGCTAACTTTTGTTCACTGTGAACAGCACCTATAATTGACATGTGAGTATCGGAACTGACTCTTGAACCGACAGATAAAGGGTGCCTGGTCTGATGAGTGGCAAGTTACTGTGGGGCACCTTGGGTAACGCTTCATTGGCAGAGGAGCTGAACATCTTCTTTCCCCGCTTTGAGGCAACACACCAGCAGATCCACCACAGCCACACTCTCATGGCGGAGCATGAAAAGCTCTGGGCTACACACTGCCAATATCCCCAGGCGTAAACAGCCATGTCTCAGACCAGGAACTGCGTGGACAGTTCTCTCAGGAGCCACATCACTTCCTCCTGTGTGCACGCCCTGTGCTGCTTAGGAGGATGGCGTACACCAGTTAAATCTTAAATCTAAATGTTGCACTCTAAAAGTGGAATTTAAATGTAGCACTTTTACAAATGGCTACTCAAAATGTGGGATTTTTGAGCTCTAAATGTTTAGAAGATATGCTAATTGGCCACACCATATATAACAATAGGCTGTTACTTAGAAGGGGGCTGGACATGTGCCGTAATATCCCCTCACCAACATGGAGAATTTGCCTTAAATTGTCTTAAATCTAAATGGTAAATATGATAAATATATCTTGCACTCTAAATGTAAAACTTTACAGTTAGGTAGAGCTCTGTGAAACCTTTCCAACAACCCATCGTTTGCCATAATAGCTCCTGGAGACCTCGGAGAAAAGTAATGACACTGGGGCAAGGTTTTTTCAGCCAATAACTCCGGATCGCTGGAGGCTATTATGGCAAATGAGGGGTTGTTGGAAAGAGTGTGAGATATAAATAAATAATGAGCATGGTTTACAAGTTATGACTCACGAGTCACAACACCCAAGTTCAAGTCAAGCCTTAAGTCTTTAAGGGCAAGTCTAAGGTCAAGTCTTTGTTTGTAAGACTTAAGTGCGACTCGAGTCTGAGTCCCTATCTCTGGTCAAATCATAGGTTTTCAGCACTAATTTGCCTCTTATGTGATTGACAGAAGCCTTCCCGGTTTAGTGTGCCACTCGGTCCAGCTCACATTAAGTGGCAATAAGGGGCTTATCTTATTGTCTGTCCTGAATTTTATGAACCCTAAAGAAAAATATTTAGACCTGTGACTCATATCTAGTTTATCTGGATAAACTGGTTATTCTTTAGTTTGGGATTTTTATTTTTGTGGATATGAACGCTGGATAATTAAAAAACAGGAAAAGTACCAGTTGAGAATAACTTAACAAACTGAATAAATTTTCTCACCTGTAACATGGTAAACAGAGTTGAAGCCGATCCCAAATCTGCCCACTTTGGTTGGATCATCTTGTTTGATGCTTCTTCCTGCTCGTTGAATGCCCTCCCAGTCCTCCTCAGTAAAGGCTGCATTATTGAATGCGTAGAGAGCTGGACCTACCAGAACAATGAGGTGCTATGATTACCATAAACAGTCAGTGTTTTCTGGGAATATCAAGTTCTGAATGTGTTACTTTCAATGAGAGCCAGAGATTCTCAATCCAACCCTTAAAGGTGTTTCTTTTTACGATTGAAGTCCTCTCAAGACATTTTTGTGGTTTTGTGTACATTATATTTACACTACTAATCTTACTGCTCCAATCTGTTATCCCTTAGGATAAGCTATTAGGATTATTTCTTCTTACCCCAGAATAACTAAGACATATCCAAAATTGGAGCAACAATTCCCTAAATGTCACTTACGCTAGAAGGCAATATTCACTCAAAGCTTTTCTGTGACCACATTCCCAACTACTTTCAACACTGTTCAACTTGTTACCATCACCTGTTTTCAGCAGACCTTTCTCCAAACCTTCTAAGGGAAGAAACTGTCTAATCTCAGACTGAAATAAAACCCTCTTTTGACTGTGATGTTCCTTTAAAACATTCTAAAATCCCTACCTTGATATTTTCCCAGAGCTTCACTCCACACACTGTCGGTGCCGTATCTTCTCTCATCATAGATGAATACAATCTCTGAAGCTCCTGCATCGTCTGCGTTCTGTATCAACTCCTGTTGAGTAAAACACAGAAAACAAGTCACAGCCTTAAAATGATTGAGGTCATTTGTCTTTTATATTGACAAAACACCTGCCCAATTCTACACAGCCAGTGACACTGTGTGATGTATGAATGTATTTGTTCATTCATTTAGACTTTTAATAATATAATGTCCTTTTAAAGGCAAAACAGAAAGATATGAAAGTAAAGCTGGTGAAATAGATGATATTTCTGCAATTTTTGGATACTGTCCAAGAAGTGACATGTACCCAAACTTGTGCACATATGGAGAGATATCCCAACATAAGAGAGACATTGTGCCAAAACAAATTCTGACTTCAGTTGGGTTTTAACCTAGAACAGTCAGTCCGCTGCCTAATGCCCTAACCATGAAGAGGTAAGAATTTAGGGCTCAAGGTTATTGCCATCAACAGCTGTGTAGACATACACAGTGAGATGAGTTTCTCTGCTGAGTTTGAACCTAGAACAATCAGGCTACAGCCTAATGCCCTATCCGCACAACCACGAAGAGGAGGTTTGAATTCAAGGTATAATGTTTAGCAACATTCAGTAGAGCACAGGTTACAACAAACATTAGACAATAGACAAACAATAAATAGGCAGCAAATGTGGACATTACCTAAACCTTCTGGAGTATTGTACTATAGATATGATTACTGCAGGTAGTTAGCGGCATTGAACAGAGTACTGGGGACGACAGAACAATACAATAAACAGACAACAGGCAGTGTAACAGCAATGTGTGTGGGCTGTGAATCTCAGTCTACCAGAATTAAAAGATCGCACTATACTTACATATACTATTGCACATGAGCATATGATGTTGCACTGGAATCATATTCTTATTGCACGACAGTTAGCAGCATAGACAAACAATAATGAGCAAGTGGAGAATCATAACAGTGACAGGTCATTAAGGTCCCTGTACTGGCAGTAAACAGGGTTCCAGTAAAATATGAGTGTAAACAGCATAAAGTATAAACATTTTCAACAGTATAAACAGTATAAAGTGAGGTATAACATGTATAAAGTGAGAATGTGCTGGTCAGTGTCCATGGCCAGACCCAACAGGCAATGTAAACCCGTATGCATACTGTAAAGTTTACACTGAACTATTGCACTTACTAGAATGTAAATACTGATGTTATCCCTGTATAGACCGTACACGCACACGTTTTCTTTGGTATTCACTGTCGTTTTCTTTGGTATAAGCAGGTAAATACAGTAATAAATTATTTTAATTCACAGTAATAAAAATACTTTTTTATTCTTTAAGAAGAATAAAACGAAAAACACTTAAGATGCTCCATGGGGGAAATTCTGGCTTGCAGCTGTGTTTGGTGATTAAACACAATGGACTATATGCCGCGGATATCCGGTCTGGCGTTTCAGCCAGCTCGAGTATTTCTGGTAGACACTAGCTATGGCGTTTTTCACTAGATCGCTGCAGGACCTGCCAAGGATTACAGTAAACGACGTGAATCGCATCATTCAGGACGCACCGAAGACGCCTACGTGAAAAAAGGACAAAGGCTTTAAACTGTATGTGTCCAGCTACATACACAACTATGAAGGTAACTCTCTGTTTTGAGTTCTAAACTGTCTCTGATACTTGCTAGCCGTTTACTAGCCGAAGTTAGCACCTTGATAGAGCAACGTTTATTTACTAGCTAACGTTAGCATATTGATAGGTAGGTTAACGTCATGAATATGTTGTTTTTGTGCATTGTACTATCCTAACCCCAATGTTAATCTCAGTTTCAAACAAGGTGTCAGGAGAAGTGACAGTTATGTGTGAGTGCTTCAGGTCTATGAGGAAAAGCCAAAAGCCTCACTGTCTGAGTCTAAGGGAAAGTCATCCTCAAAAAATGGGGCTCTGTTGGGCTAGTGTTAGTCTTCAGGATTCTTTGCCCAGGCTTTTACCAGGTGCATTATCCTCCATGTCAACCTCTGGAGGCGGTCTTGATCATCGCTCCCAAACCCCCGGTCTTGGAGGAGGAAGGGAGAAATTATTCCACGTGAATAACGCTGGAACAGCTCCCCTATTAAGCAACCGTTGTCCTCTCGCTGATGCTGGCTCACGATTATCTTTATCTTTAAAACGCCGGCTACACACCCGGGAGTGAGGCGTTACGGCTAACTTATCCCTCCGGATAGCGAAGATCCATTAACGCCTTATCTCCTCATCCGAAGGAAAAGTAAAGAAACTATGTACACAGTTGTACTTACTAGAAGCCTGGCATAACGGCACACAGCAATGCTCAGCTGTTGCACCACACAGTTTCTGGTATTTAATCATTCTCAATGTTCACTAGCTGAGACGCGTAGGCTAACGGAAGTATTCGAACTGGCTGAAATTTAAACGGAAGTACGTCAGCACACGCGTTGGCATATAGTCCATTGCGCAAAAAACCGCCCAATCTGGCAACACTGCTCGTAGAGAAGCCGTGACGTCATGAGCGGTGGGGCGGAATTGTTGTCTACGTTTCAAGGGTAATAACCCACGGAATAAGCTGCTTTTGGATACTGCAATATATCCTCAAACTTTGGCAGGACTAACATCTGCCAGAAAGATAATTGCTCAGAGATGGCTCACTCCACATACCATATCTGTGCGACACTGGTTGCGTCAATTTCATGATATAGTAATGTTAGAACTGTCAACAGCCAGAATAAATAAAGCT
>JBBPDB010000002.1:385529-395866 GCA_037974465.1 Brachypetersius altus | reverse complement strand
TGAGTGTGTGTGAGAGAAACTGTGATGAGTGTGTGTGAGAGAAACTGTGATGAGTGTGTGTGAGAGAAACTGTGATGCGTGTGTGTGTGAGAGAAACTGTGATGCGTGTGTGTGTGAGAGAAACTGTGATGTGTGTTGTCTGTTCTCAGGTGTCCAGTCTGCTGTACCGGTGTGCAGAAGAGGCCGGTGTGAGTTTTGACTGTGTGTGTGGGGTTCCATATACGGCGCTGCCGCTCGCCACCCTCATCTGCTCCACACACAACCGGCCCATGCTGATCCGCCGCAAAGAGGCCAAGGACTATGGTACACACCACACACACACCCCTAATACACCACCCACCCACACACCCTAATACACCACCCACAGACCTCCCCAATATACCCCCCTCACCTTAACACACCACCCACCCACACCCTAATACACACATCCACCCCAATACACCACCCACACACACCCCTCCTAATATAATCACACCACCCTAATACACCACCCACACCCCATAATACACACCCCACACCCCATAATACACACACCCTAATATACACCCCCACACCCCTAATACACCCCCCTCCCACACACACACACACACCAGCGTAGGGGTGCTCCATTTTTCTTAAAAGGGAAAAAACTAAATATTTTTTCTGGATTGTTTGTTTTTTTGAAATGGTCAACTTCTCTGATTCTTTCTGGTGACCCTTCCTGTCCCCCCTCCTGTTTGCCTCTCATCCTCTTTTTTTAATCTTATTCTTCCTCTTTTCCCCTCGTTTTCCACTTGTCATCCCATCCTACTATCCCCCTGTTGTCCTTTTGTCCTCCCACCCCCTGTTGTCCTCCTCTCAGGGACGAAGCGGCTGGTGGAGGGGGAGGTGCGGCCGGGGGAGGCGTGTCTGATTGTGGAGGACGTGGTGACGAGTGGAGGCAGTGTTCTGGAGACGGCTCAGGTTCTGAATGGCGAGGGGCTAAAGGTCACGGATGCCGTGGTGCTGCTTGACCGTGAGCAGGGGGGCAGGGCTAGGCTCGCGGCCGAGGGCATCAAACTTCACCCAGTCATCAGCATCTCCACCCTGCTGTCCGTCCTGCTCGGCGCCGGACGCATCGATCAGGGTCAGTCCATGGTTTAGCACCTTTTTTCACAAACAGATATACATTTATCAGCCACATCATCAACTGACCATCCAGTATGAATGATCCAGTATCTATTATAAGTCTTGACTACTATTAATTCTGTTGGTGTGCACTTTAAATCCAACATCTGTTTGGAAGTACCCAGGGTCCACTGTAGAGTAATTAGTATTCTCGGTTACTCAGTATTGTGTGTTAATGTGTATCACAGCGACGTGCAGCAGTGTGGAGAGCTTTATCCGGGAGAATCAGATCTCCAGGTGTGGTGAGGGGGGCGGTTCCTCGGGTGAGCAGAGGTGTGTGGAGCTGAGTTACGGTGTGCGGGCCGGTCTGTGTGGGACTCACCCAATGGCGGCGCGGCTGCTGCGGCTGATGGAGCGGAAGAGCAGTAACCTCTGTGTGTCTGCGGACGTGGCGAGCGCGGCCGAACTGCTTGAGCTGGCCGACTCGCTCGGTCCGCTGGTGTGTGTCCTGAAGACCCACGTGGACATCCTGCAGGACTTCAGCGCCGACGTGGGGCTCAGACTGAGGGAGCTGGCAGAAAAACACGACTTCCTCATCTTCGAGGACCGGAAGTTCGCCGACATCGGAAACACAGTGAAACACCAGTACCAAGGTGACTGTACAGATATGGCTATACACTCTTTCTCTGTGACTCTCTCTCTCTCTCTCTCTCTGACTCTCTCTCTCTCCCCCTCACTCTCCAAACTGTCTTTAGAACTGTCTTTGTTTTGACTCTTTGTTCTCTATAACAATCACTAAAGTGATGACAGAAACACAGACTGAGGTGACGTGTGTGTGTGTGTGTGTGTTTCAGGTGGTGTGTATCAGATCTCCTCGTGGGCGGATGTGGTGAATGCCCACTCTGTGCCCGGTCCAGGTGTGGTTGAGGGTCTGCGGACGGTTGGTGCGCCCCTCGGTCACGGCTGCCTCCTCATCGCCCAGATGAGCTCGAAGGGATCCCTCGCCACCGCAGAGTACACACAGGCCACGGTAACACACTCTAAAAATTAAACACACTAACACTACAGTTTCCCTTTTAGACTGGTGGGGAATGGAACCAGACGTCTGCCTTCAAAATCTCACTCGCAGGAAGTTATTCTATGAGACGTTCTGAGAAGATTCTGGTCCTAAAACAAAACCCGTTCATGGTGGAGGGATACATGCAGGCCGTCGTGAGACAAAATAGTCCCCAAAGAAAAGAGATTTAGTTCAGATTCACTATTTTACATCAACATCCATATAAACACTCTGGAGCTCCACTGGGAGGTGCTGGTAAATAAAATGGCGGGATTTGTGTTGGAAACGTCTGGTTCCATTCTCCTGCATTATGCGACCCAAAATGTTTGAAAAATCATTTAAAATGTATATTTATGCAAGTCATGTTAATAGTAGCCATCTGATGATGCTTACTAATAAAATAAATATGCATGTAAATGTAATTAGATTCACAAAAGGCCTGCTGTAGCTGCCGAACACTAGTGAGGTCAGGTACTGATGTTGGAACATTGCTGTGAGGATTTGATTGCAACACTGAGAGCATGAGTGAGGTCAGAAAGGCTGTTGGACTCCTTTGGATTTACTTCTTTTACTGAGATTTTGAGTTTCCATTTTTCCTGTTTTTATTTTATACTGTAATGTTTTTCTGTCTTTGATTTGGTTCACGACGCTGACTTTGTTCCTCTCAGGTGAAGATGGCTGAGGATTACTCAGACTTTGTGTTTGGCTTCATTAGTGGGTCTAAGATCAGCTCTAAACCAGAATTCATCCACATGACGCCAGGGGTGCAGATGCAGAGTGGAGGTATGCCGTTCTCTCATTCGTGATCACACTCTTGCAATTTTGCAGCTTTTAAAAGACCAGCAGAGGGCGCCATAGTTTTAAATGTAATCTCAGAGAATGAAATGTTTAGACACTCACTGGCAACTCAACTAGAAACACCCACCATTACTTCCACTCAATGGCCACGTTACTGGAAACGCCCACCATCGGTGCTGTGGGCTGTTCTCAGCACAGAAGTGATACTGGTGTGTGTGATTTATGAATGTAAACATAATGTACTGACATTTTGTATTGTTGCTGTTTTGGACAGAATTTTGCTGATGTTGGAACATTGCTGTGAGCATTTGATTGCAGAACATGCTAGGAACTGCAGGTCCTATTTAAGCCACGTTAAAGCTGTAGTGCTGGTGTATTTACTTACGCTCCTGTGGTTTTGTGATCCAGGCGACGGGCTCGGGCAGCAGTACTCCACCCCCGACAACGTCATTCGCTCCAGAGGCTCTGACATCATCATTGTGGGCCGCGGGATAACCGCAAGCGCGGACAGGCTGAAGGCTGCGCAGGAGTACAGGAGGGCCGGCTGGGAGGCGTATCTGAACAGGCTGAAGGCCCACAGCTGACCACACCCAGATCTGATGCTCATCCTTGTCCTCATCCTCATTTCGTTCTTAAACACTCGGCTCAGAGCTTCTCAGCCTGGACACCGTCCTTCCAGATAGATTGTCCTGCACTTGTTTCTTTATGTAAAGGGGACTGTCTGGCTTTTTACAAGTCACTCAGATTGGGTCAGGTCCCAGAACTGTTCACAGTGGAGGTGAATGGAACCAGAATCTCCATGACAGAAAGTTACTCCATGAAATGGTTATGGTTGCAGCACCTGACACCGGAGACGTTTTGAGAACGTTTTAGTAAAGTGACCGTTTTGTCATACGTGAACCAGCTGCTAAAACTAAACCCGTTAATGGTGGAGGGATATGTGCAGGGTGTAATGAGGCCAAATAGTCCTCAAAGAAAAGTGATTTACATCAACAACATCCATATAAACACGTGGAGCTCCACTGGAGCACAGAGTGTAAAACAGCTGGATTAGTGCTGGAGACGTCTGGTTCCATTCACCAACACTAGAAAGAAATCTGGTGCTTTTCTCTACAGTTTCTGGCCAAACCGCTTTGTTTAATCATTGAATTATGCAGGACTTTTGGGGAAAAAAGTTTAGATAAATACTAAAAAATGAATGTGTGTTTAATTTATTACATTTGAGTCTCATTATTTTTCAGTTTCCAGTTGATTAAATTGGTAAATTAATATTTGTCATGTTTCTATTAGAAAAATCTGTTACATTCTGTTAGAATATTTTCAATGAGGCACTGTGTTGTTGTTTTTTTTTTTTTTTGGTCAGGATGAGACATTTGATCTGTTTTGTACAATTAAATAGTGTCAATAAAACCTGTTTGATCAAGTAGTTTAACCTTTAAATGTTAAATTCTGATGTTTGTCAGTTACACAATTCTATGGTGTAGATTTTCTCGGTCAAGTAGATCTAAATAAATAACAAAAATACATATATAGTGGCAAATAGGCTGCAGAATATATCATCTGTTAATTGTTGTCAGTCTCTGCAATACAGATGTCTCAGAATGCTGCAATATGCAAATGAGTCTCTAACCAATCACAGTGTTTCACGGTGAGTTACTGGATGATCTGATGAACCGAGATCATCTAATCCAACAAAACGATTTAATCGTTAAAGGGGTTGGGGAATTGGTGCATGAGTGGGCGGAGCTAAACTGCTGTAGCCAGAATGAGATATATATATGTGGCTTTTGTGACATCACAAAAACATTTAAAAATTGGTTGTAACCTATTTTTCATATTTGGACTGTGTAAATGGTTTCTTGGCTTCCATGAGGATAAAAGTCTGGAAACGAACAGTTTGCCTAAACATAAAACCATATTAAAAAACCATATTAGTGCTTTACCCCAACACTAAATAATAATACTGTTTTTAAATAATAACAATGACAGGCCTAGTTTACAGCAGTTGTAACTTAAATGTATTATTTCAATTAAAGCTGCTCAGTTCTACAACAGGAAACAGTATAGTACCAGCACCAGCAAAAGAAACAAATGCTATTACAGGATGACTGTTGCAGTTTAGTTTTAATTATACTTGATCTTTAAATATATCTGTATAGTTATTTCTGAAAACAAGATACGAGGATCTTGACATACAGCTTTTCGAGTTTACGGCACTCACATGGACGAACTAGTTTAGTGGCACATGGCAGAAGAATATGGCGATTACACAGTAAAGAGTATGAGTGAGGGAGGATGCTTATCTAGGCACAGTTGTTTTCGTTTGTGTTGCATTGTTTGGTGACTTTTAGGCTTTGAAAATGGCTTCTGAACAAATTTTACAATCAATTTGTGTAATTTTCCTTAGTTTATGTATTATATAACTGTGTTAGGATAAGTTATTAACTTAGGCTAGGGTGTGCTTCAACTTACACCTAAATTCGGGATACATGCAGGGTGTTGTGAGGCAAATTAGTCCCCAAAGAAAAGAGATTTAATTCAGATCCACTATTTTACATCTATATAAAGATGTGGAGTTTCACTGATGGGGCAATAAAGATTTGGAAACGTCTGGTTCCATTCACCTGGAAAGAAATCAGAGTCTCTACAGTGAACCACCAAACACTCTCAACATCTCAAACACTGAAGAACGAATGAATTACAGAAAACAGGTGGTGTTCCCCTTTAGGCTGGGTGTATCTTTGCGCAGATGGATGCTGTTTGATTTAACTTTATGAGGTGAAGCTTTTAGTGCTTTCCATCAATACACCTGCCTGCCTGATCCAGAGTGATCTCATCAGGCCCTGCCCCAAGCATCATAAACCACACCCTCCTGGCGTGGTTCCTCCTGGGCTTCACCCACTTTGCATCTCATCAGGCCTCACCCCTTTGGAGTGGTCCCTTTCACCAGGCCACGCCCCCTTTGAGTCCTCCCAGGGCACACCTATTCTCTTCAACAATGGCCACGCCCCTTTATGTTTCAGTCCCCACCTTCTTTTGTTGTGCTGTCTCTTTAAGACCAAGAAAGGAATATAAAGCCTCCCCAACACACACACACACACACACACACACAGAGACACACCAATTTCAGTTGTGCCAAGCTCATCCTGATGCTAGGTGAGTTAAAACTGCAATTCCAAACATTTCCAAAGTTAGGACTTTTAAAGCAGTCAGTGTGCTTTTTTAAACTTAGATGGTGTGTTAATTGTATGTTAATTGTGAGATAATTGCCTGTTGTGCTAATTCTGTCTTTTCCAGGTCAGTACTGGACTCAGAAGGACCTCCCCCTCCCCCCCATGTTCCCCTCTGGCTGTATTTGCTTCACGTTGAGCCCCACGCACAACACCTGAGGCTGGAGTTTTGTTCGTTCGGCTCGCGTTACGCAAGTACAGGTGTGCTGCAGGTACGCAGGAGTGTTTCTTTAAATCCCCCAGACGGGACACAAGCTCATGGAGACACATCCCGCCATCCCTCATGGATTTCGGCTGTTTGTTTGATTGTTTGTCTGTTTGTTTTCTTAATTGTCTTTTTGGTTCTTGAGGAAATTTTTATGATGAAGCAACAAGTGACTGATATACTGCTGCAAATGTAGCAGTGCTGTTATAGAACCTCCTCTAGTTCCTTCAAAGAACCATGTTCTAAAGTTCTAAGAGACCCTCACAAAACATCACACGGCTGAGAGTACAGCAGACCTTCAGAACATCATTCTCCAGTTGAACCACAAGCGGTTCTTCATCAGAATTGCTCAAAGAACCATTTTTCAGAAAATGGATAAAGAAGTAACAAGTAACTGATTTATTTTTGCCTTGATGTTGAAGAGCCACATCTGGTTCCCTTGAAGGTGTTTTAAAGGTCTAAGAGACCCTAACGTAATGTCAAAGTTCTCCATTTGAAGGCTGTGGGTTCTTCAGACTTTCAGAACATGGTTCTTTATTCGAACCAGAAGCGGTTCTGCAACACAATTGCTCAAACCGCTTTTAGGAAAATATCTGACCAAGTAACTCAGTTACTGCTGCTGCCGTCGTCATCCTTTAAAAAGGTCCTATTAGCAGTGATGTCCAATAGCTATATCTGGCTCTGGTAATGATGTTCTGAAGTGTGAGGGTCCCTTAGACCTTCAGAACACTGTTCTCCAGTAGAACCGGGAGCGGTTTTCCCTCAGAAGTTCACAAATAACCCTTTTTTGGAAGTGGCAAATGACTGATTCGCTGCCATTGTTCCTCTGAGCAATGCTATTAAAGAACCTCCCTTAGCTCCACTGAAGAACCATGTTCTGACGGTCTAAGGGAACCTTGCATCATTTAAAGGCTGAGGGTCCAACAGACCTTAAAATACATGGTTCTTTAGGGGAACCAGAATACTTTCTTTGATAGTATTGCTCCATGAACCATTACTGCTTCCGTCACTCATCCCTCATGAAGGGTTCTATGAGCAGTGCTGTTGAAGAATCACCTCTGGTTTGAAAACCGTGTTCTAAAGGTCTAAAAGAACCTCACATAATGTGAAAGTGCTCAGTTTAAAGGCTGCACTATATGACGGCTCCCCTGAAGAAACTCTAACTTTAAAGTGTTTAAATGGAGGTTGTTTACTCTCAACAGCAGTTCAATTGAAATGTTGTGAGGAACCAAAAGTGGATCCTCTAGAAATGTTCTTCAGTTTTAATGTAAGCCCATTTAATTGTCAGGTCCACATTGTGTGGAGACCGGCAGTTTTTAAATTACATTACGAGCTTTTGATCAGACCACTCTCCTGCTGAGGCTTGTGTTGTGGTTCGGTTTTGGTGAATTAAATTGGAGAAGAACGCATGGAGAACCAGAAAAAAGAAAGAAAGAAAGAAAGAAAGAAAGAAAGACCGAACAAATAACCTCACATCAGACCTGTTTGGTGATGGCTTGTGTAAGATATGCAAAACTCCAACCGACATCCTGGAGCCGTTACAGGCTCTGCTCAACAGTCTGTGTGGCCTCTCCACATTTATCACTTCAATTCTCACAAAACAAACTAATCTAAAGGGCAATTTCACAGCTTTCCAACAATTCCACCATAATTCAGTATAAACAGCCTAATCCAGAGTGTGTGTGTGTGAAACAGTTCATTGTAGAGACTTTGATTTCTTTACAGTGGACTCTGACTGCAGTATCTCGGTTAAATAGCAGACTCAGATTTAAGCTGTTTTTCAGGTAAGAAACAGTTGTGGAATTCTTAAGCACTGATGTACGTCGCTCTGGATAAGAGCGTCTGCTAAATGCCATAAATGTAAATGTAAATGTGAATGGAACCAGACGTCTTCACCCGCCCCACCCCCTCCCCCAGTGGAGCTTCACGTGTCTCTGAGTGTTTATATGGATGTTGATGGTGTAAAATAGTGAATCTGAACTAAACCTCTTTTCTTTGGGAACTATTTCACCTCACAACGCCCTGCATGTATCCCTCCACCATGAATGGGGCCCGTTTTTTCAATAAAAAAACTTTTTTTTTTAGAGGCAGATTTTAGAGGCAGACATCTGGTTCCATTCACCTTCACAGTGAAGAGTTCTGACGTACATTCTAAACTAGCTGGTTTACATCGTATATATATACTGATTTTATATATATATTTATAATGTTAGCTGGTTATAGATGAGCTGAGCCAGGCTCAGTGTTTTCCTTTGTTAAATGTGTGTGTGTTAAAAAGAAGTGTTATTAAAGGCCTCGCCTTCCCTTTTGTACATATTTACTTTAGTTCAGATGCTTTCAACCGTCACCGTCCTCACCCTGCTGCTCTCCATGCTCATATCAGCCTGCTGAGATCAATCCCAAATCTATTGATCCGGTTTTTAATTCCTGTTAATAAACAACTTGATCTTTAATCGAATGAAGAAAACGAAACACTAAAGGAGTTGGTCTTTTTAATATTGCATTAATTCATTTTATGCTCCACACACAGCTGCTGCCCACCTGTCTCCAAAGTAATAGTTTTTTTAAAGGTACAATTTGAATGAAAATTGAATGTACATCAATAAAAATGAGCTAAAAATATGCGGCTTTTGAGTCTATTATGGATTGCTAAACATCTCCACGTGGTTTGAGGCACTGAGTAAAGGTGGTGTTTTATTTGGATCTTTTAAGTCAGCCTTAAACGGTGCAGCAGTTCCATTTTAAATTGCTGTTCTACCTTAAATGGTGCAGAACCCACCAATCCCACCAGTTAGTGCCCCAGTCAGCGGCTCAGGTGCATCATTAGAGTAAAAACATTAAAATGATAAGCTGGTGATCAGGAGGTCAGATTTTCAACATGTTGGTGGTGAGTTTTAGGATAATTGGTGGGATATACGGTTCTATTAGCTCCGGTTCTAAAACTAAACAGAAGAATTAGAAACGTTTAGGCTGGGTGAGAACTGCTGAACTGTTATTTGTCTTTTTTGCCTCCAAAACGAAGCAAAAAGTGACCTATTTACTGCCGTCATCCCTCTGAGCAGTGGATGAACTACCTCTGGATTCCCTGAAGAAGTTCTCAAGGTCTAAGAGACACTCACATTCCACATAATGTAAACATTCTTGATTTAAAGGCTGAGGGTCCTTCAGGACATGGTTCTAAGGGTCTAAAAGAACCTCACATGTATTTCAAGGTTGAATTATGTCCTTCAGAACATGGTTCTACAATTGAACCAGAAGTGGCACTGCTCACTAACGCTGTCACCGTCCCTTAAAAAGGGTCCACAGAGGAACCATCTCACATGATGTACAGTTCTCAGTATAAGGGCTGCACTACATGAGGGTACTTCAGAATCTGATTCTCCAGTTGAACCAGAAGCAGTTCCTCAGTGGCATTAAGGGCTGATGACAACATTAGTGACTTTGAGCAATGGATGGCAGTGCCACTGGAGAATCAACTCTGGTTCCCCTGAAGAATGTTCTATGTTCTAAAGGTGTAAGAGACCCTCACATGTTAAGGTTCTCTATTTCAAGGTTGCACTTTGTGAAAACACTTCTGAACATGGTTCTTCAGAAGTGGTTCTTCAGTGGCACCGCTCAAAGTAACTGCTGGTCTCATCATTTAAAAAGGGCTCTTTGAGCACCCATCTCCGGTTCCCTTACAGAACATAAAGGTTTTAAAGGTCCTTAAGGCCCTCACCTAATGTTCTCTGTTTAAAGACTGCAGTTTGTGAGGGTCCCTTCAACCTCCAGGGCAACCAGAAGTGATTCAGGCTAAGTGGTGGTGTCACGACGGCGGGGGTGAACCCGCTGCCGTGCTTTTTCCCAAGGATGACCAGACAGGCAGGAATCCATGCTACGCTCTCTTTTATTCAAAACGTGCATGAACAGAACAGGGTGCTAAGGGTGATGGACTGATAAGGAACAACAAACAGAACCAGGC
>JBBPDB010000002.1:366588-378053 GCA_037974465.1 Brachypetersius altus | reverse complement strand
CCCCCAACACCCTCCTGCAGAACCACAGTGACAGTAAGGTGACGCTGTACGAGTGTGAAGATTTCCAGGGCCGTAAGTTTGAGATGTGTGATGACTACCCCTCCCTGCAGGCCATGGGCTGGTGCAGCAAGGAGGTGCCATCCATCAAAATCAACTCCGGAGCGTAAGATTCAACACACACACACACACACACACACGCACGCACACACACCTGCCCAGTCTGACTCTCCGTCGGTTCAACAGATGCCGTTTGAATAGTAATTCTGTTTACCTTTAGAACAAAGAGACACAAAGAGACATATTGTTACCTCCAACCTCCAAACTGACGAGACTGGCTGTCTCATTGTATTGATTATATATAATTCAAAATTTATGGACTGATTATACATAATACATGTTCATAATAATAAACAAGAACATTCATTTTAAAAACACACACACATACATACACACATGTGTAACAGTCTAAGCCTTGTGTGGGTAGAAGTATGTAAGCATGAACGGACCGTGACACAGACCAGAAAACTGTGTAAAGTATCCAGATCAGTTTTGTATGTAAACAATGAAAAAGACACTCAGATCACTTTTGGAATGGAATTTTAACATCCGCATAAATAATAACCTTCACTGCCCAAATTAAAGCTTTCAAAATATCATTTTTCCAGACTTTTACACAGCAATGTATATGCATATATAAAATGTGTAAATTAATGCATCTTTAATTTGGACCATTTCTATTGGTTTTTGTGTAAATGACAGCAGGTGTTCTCAAATTATATTAAAATTTTTAATCTGCAAAAAATGGAGATACACGGTCCAACAGCATAGATATACGAAGATGACTTACAATATAACAGTTATTGCTGTCTTGTATCAAACGCTGCTGTGTTGGGTTCAAGCGAGAAACACACTGATAACTCCGCCCTCCTCTTTCGCTTCTTATCTACAGCTGGGTGGCCTATCAGTTCCCCGGCTACCGTGGATACCAGTACATCCTGGAGAGAGACAGACGCCAAGGA
Source organism: Brachypetersius altus (assembly GCA_037974465.1). Classification (NCBI taxonomy): domain Eukaryota; kingdom Metazoa; phylum Chordata; class Actinopteri; order Characiformes; family Alestidae; genus Brachypetersius; species Brachypetersius altus. Next base: position 377,034 of record JBBPDB010000002.1, on the reverse strand, counting down.
GAGTTCAGGAACTACAATGAGTACAGCACCCAGGCCCACACCAACCAGGTCCAGTCCATCCGCCGGATCCAGCACTAGAGCACGCGGCGCCGGAGCGCACAGCGATGAATCACTTTACACAATAAACACTTCTCCAAATTCCCGAACGGAAAACAGAGTGGCAGTTCTTTTGCTTTTTTAAATAAAGAAAAATGCTTCCTCAAAACCTGGACCTCATAATTGTCTCGGGGCGGCTCGACGGGACAGACGTCCCCGCTAGAGGTCAGGGTTCAGGCCGCTTTCTGAAGCCTTGTTTATTAATCAGCTTTCGCACATTCCCTCCATCTACACCCCGCAGCACTGGGAGGGACTAATACATCGCTGTACAATATTAGAGTTAATTATAAAAACGTTGGTCTTTAGCATCAGTATTGGATGCTTCTGGCCTCTAAACAATAATAATAAAAACAATTTCACAATCAACACCCTTTTTATCTTTTTTTGCAATTTTACATTATCACACAAAACAACACAAAATCCAATTTTTCATGTAGTTACACACATTCAAAATCCTTCATTCGACAGAATTTCACTCCATTACTTTAACAAAACACTAAAAAAACAGAGCTGCCAGGAAATGAGGCCTCGAAACATCAGCAACAGATTCACTTTATAACTCACAGGAGAGAATTTATCTATTAAAGATCATATCTATAAAGAAATAAACTAAAAAGCCCCAAAAAAGCCTCATGTTTAAACTAAAAACTATGCCAAGGCTAGTACCTGTTATGAGTTACTCATTGCCTGCTACAAATGATTCATTATCCACTATGAATTATATTCACTATTGTTTAGAATGTACACTCATCTGCATATCTCTTTTACCTCTTTTTGTCTCAGAAAGAATTAGAAATCTCATTCATTAAATCTCATATCAGATATTTAACAGTTTTTCTGGAAAAGTCAGGTAAACACATCTAAGCTTTGTATCCTCTGTGCATCAGGTGGTCCCACCCCCAGATTATTCAGCAACCACTATGAATTATTACCTATTCAGTATCTTCCATAAATCATTCAGTAACTACTATGAATCAAGTGTCCACTGTGAATTATTGAGTAGCCACGATGAATTATTCAGCACATAATATGAATGATTCAGTGTCTTCTATGAATATTCAGTATTCACTATCAATTATTCAGTATCTGCTACAAATGATTCAGTATCCACTATGAATGACTCAGTGTCCACTATCAATTATTCAGCATCTACTATGAACTATTCAGTATCCAGTATGAATTAGTCACCAGTATGAATGATTCAGCATCCACAATGAATGATTCAGTTTTACACTGTGAATGATTCCATCTCCATTATGAGTTATTCAGTGTCTACAATGAATATTCAGTATTCACTATCAATTATTCAGTATCCACTACAAAGATGCTGCATCCACTCTGAATTATTCAGTCTCCATTATAAATGATTCAGTGTCCACCATAAATGAATTTATTATCCACTATTAATTATTCCATATCCACTATGAATTATATTCACTGTTGTTTAGAATGTACATCAGCACTAATCTGCATATCTCTTTTACCTCTTTTTGTTTCAGAAAGAATAAGAAATCTCATTTAGAAATATCATCTTATCAGATATTTACCTATTCAGTATCTTCCATAAATTATTGAGTAACTACTATGAATCAAGTGTCCACTGTGAATTATTGAGTAGCCATGATGAATTATTCAGCACACAATATGAATGATTCTGTATCCATTATGAATGATTCAGTGTGTTCTATGAATATTCAGTATTCACTATCAATTATTCAGTATCTGCTACAAATGATTCAGTATCCGCTATGAATGATTCAGTCTCCTCTATGAATGATTCCGTGTCCACTATTCAGCATCTACTATGAATTATTCAGTCTCCACTATGAATGATTCCGTTTCCACTATGAACTATTCAGTTTCCAGTATGAATTATTCCGCATCCACAACGAATGATTCAGTTTTCACTGAGAATGATTCAGTTTTCACTATGAATTATTCCCAATCCATTATGAGTGATTCAGTGTCTACAATGAATATTCAGTATTCACTATCAATCATTCAGTATCCGCTACAAAGAATTCTGCATCCACTCTGAATTATTCAGTCTCCATTATGAATGATTCAGTGTCCACTATAAATTAATTCATTATCCACTATGAATGATTCAGTATCCACATTTTTCTAACTGAACAGATTCTGATAAATGTGTTATTTGAGGGGTAGAGGTGTTTGATTAGCTCCATGGTGAGCTGGTGAGGGTCAGGTGTGTTATGATGAGTCCAGTACTGAACTGTATGGTGTCATGGTCGTGATGTTGGGTGGGTGTTGGGGCAGTGAGTCTGGAACTGTCCGAGGTGCTGATGTTCTCCACCGGTCAAGTGTTTCCAGAAGAACATGAGTGGTCAGCAGAAATCAGCACATCAGCATCTTATGTCTTCACAAACACACAAAAGGAATGAATGAAGTTTTATTTTCTTCAATGATCCACTACCTGATAGTGAAAAACTCTGTTGACAAAATATTTTATGTGAATGAGAAGTTTTGAATTAATGTGAGGTTTTGTATTAATGTGAATGTAAAGTTTCACATTAAAGTGAATTTCTGTATTAAAGTGAATTTTGTACTAAAGTGAATTTTGTACTAAAGTGAATTTTGTATTAAAATGAATTTCTGCATTAAAGTGAAATTCTGCATTAAAGTTTTGTAAGGGAGGTGGTCCTACTGACTGATGGTGGCGGGGGATGTTCGGGTCTGTTTTACCTGCTTTTGGTCTCTTTACCTGAAGAGCCCTTCTTTGAGCAGGTGTGTCCTCATTTTTACTTGCTGCTGAATACAATTAAAGGAACTTCCTGCATTTCCTGTTTTAACCTTCTAAACACACCCCTACACCACCCCCACCTCCACCTCCACCTCCAGCATCCTGCTCTGATTCCGTCTCCTGTTTGTTTGTGGCGGAAGCCTGAATCACACACAGAGGTGCAGAGTGGCTCCCAGTCACACACACCCAGTCCAGGATCTCCTAATAAATGTTCAACCATACACACCTTTCTCAAATATACATTCCAGCCCCGCCGTATTAAAGACTGCAGTGTGTGTGTGTGTGGTGGGAGAGATTAGCTGCGGGACGGCCGGTGCAGGTGCTCCAAAGACAGAGGGGTAAGTATTTGCACCTTTACAGATTAATAACAATGCAACATTTTTATTAGACAATAAGTAGTTAATACTAACACAATAATACAGGATCAGAACTAACTTCAGAATAGACTAAAGTCTTATGATTGGTGTTTAAATGCTGCTGGATTCCCACTCAGGCCCAAAGGTCACCCAGTCTGACCTTCTCCACCGTGGAGATCTGGAACATCTACTCCACCAACACTGTTCTCAGTTGATGTTTTATTATGTTTTTATCTTTATTTTTTCTATTCTGTCACTTTATTCTCACATCAGAATCAGAATCAGAAAGGTTTACTGATCCTGGAGGCAACTGCTTGCAGGGTATCATTTGAGCTGATGCACTTTTGCTCCACTTCATACATTTCATTAGTATTTGTTATTATCAGTTATTTATTGTTGTTTATTGCCTTTTTTATCACTTTGAGCTGCATACACTTAAAATATGCAGTGAAATGTGACCCCAAATCACCCCTGAGACTGCAAATAGAAAATAGCAATGAAAACTAAAAAAGACACAAATTGTATATATACAATATATAGAGACAATAATGCGTCTCATGATTATTTACACTGGAAAATAATATTACTGGAGAATTGTGCAAAGTGGCATTGCGATTTGAAACAAGTACAAAAGGCAATATTTTCTAAGACACTTCTAGGGATCCATTCATGGGTTTATTTATTGTGAATTTTGAACCCAGTTTAAAATTTAGAAAGGCAAAAGATATGTTTAAATTGTTATAAAAATAAACAAACAAGGTTTAACACATACATGTACATATGCTGTGAAAACTCATTGCATAACTCTTTATTAATTTGTTTGGATGGATTTCAGAAGAGAAACCTACACAAAGAATATTATGTAAATGTATTTGAGTGTTTTTTCAAAGGGTGTCCTTATTACCCTACACAGGACAGAGGGGGGTTAAATGTCCACACACTGAACTCTGTGCTGACATCTGCATTTGAGGAATTCTTTACAGGGTCAAAACTGACAAAGCTGAGAGGAAAACATTTGTGCTGGAGGTTTCAGAAGCAGCTTGGTGGACCTTTTGTTGTTGCCTCCGCCGACTGAAGACGTTTTAATAACACTATCAATCATCTTTCATTTTGCGCCGCCGGCGGTTCTGTCTGGCGCTCGAGGCTTGTTTTAAGTTGCCTGCGAACTGTATTAAAGCCTCAGGCAGCTAAAGCAAGTCTGGAACGCCATCGACAAACACAGCACACAGATAAACACTCACTGCTGGACTGGACTGGAGTGGACTAGAGGTGGAATGGACTGAAATGGATGGGTCTCAAAGAGGACTAGACTGGAATAGTCTAGTGGTGGACTGGACTAAACAGGACTGGACTGGACTAAACAGGACTGGACTGGATTAGACTAGTGGTGGACTGGACTGAACTGGTCTAGATGAGGACTGGACTAGACCACAGATGGGCTGAACTGGAATGGACTATTGTTAGACTGGACTGGACTTGACTGGACTGGACTGGATTAGACTGGACTGGTAGTAGACGGGACTGGATGGCTGAATGGTACAGATACTTCTATGAAAACTAATCAACAAAATCATCCTTTGAACAGGATTCTCGACATGTACAGATGAAACAGTAGCCCAATAGTACACTAATTAAATATTGACACTGTCCCTAGCGTTCCTCACTGTAAGCAGCTGTGTGGAAGGTTGGAGAGGAGGGATATGAAATATATTTAAATAAATAAAAATGTCAATATGACTTGTGCATTGAAGAACAAAGCTGCCAATAAACTGCCCAGAGCATTCAGCCTGTGTTCCGCTTGTTTATTTATTCATTTATTTATTTGTTCATTCATTTGTTCATTCAAAGCTTCATTGCAGGGTCATGCGAGACTGAAGTGAAGAAAGCTGGTCTGACTCAATGAGTGTCCACACACTGGTTTGTTATGTAATGTTTTATTATTGTTTGTTTTTATTTAGCCAGGGCAGATATCCACACCTCACATTTACACACACGATGTCTTTAAACATCACAAATATGAAGAAAATATAAGTATAAGGGTGGTAATCATAAAGGCTATGACACTTACATTAGACCTTTGTGACAACTGATGTAGACCGTCCATCCATCCATTGATCCATCCGTTAAACCCTCCATCCAGCCTTTCCTCCATCCAGCCTTTCATCCTGCCCTCCCTCCATTTATGCAGCCATTCATCCAGCCATTCATTTTTAGAGCTGTGTATCCTGTCCAGTCCGGGGACTGAGTCTATTTGGAGAAACACCCTGGACAGATCATGAGTCCATCACAGATACATGAATCGAGCACTTATATAGGCTTATAACCACAAAGGGTCAACTGTCATAGTGGCAGTTTTAGCCACACTAACCCCTGGAAAGTGCTACAGCAACTGACACTGTTTTACAGACCATTCACATGATTATGTTGCACTGCTATATTGTCTCTTTATTGTTTTATTTCTGTCATTCCTTGTACATTGTTCAGTTTTGTTAATCACTTCTTGTGCAATGTCACACTTACAGAGCAAAAACTAGTCACTCTGGGAGGTTTACATCCATTCACTCTGTGCTGTTACATTAGGTTAGCATTTTACTGTTTCTTTGTCTATTTATTGTGTTGTTTCCGTTGAATGTTGCTATATGTGTTCTGTGGAGAAACGTCTCATCACATTATGTGTGTGCTCACAGCTGCTGATGATGATAAAGTTACCTTGAATAAGCCTTTTCATCTGTTTATTATAGGTTTGATAGTTGATATGAAATGGTTCAGGCATTAATGTTCGCATTACTAAGAAAGTGCACAGGGATTTACTCAGACTCATCTAGCCTGTCAATGGGACAATGCAGGGTTTTAGAGACATCATTAACAAAAATGTGAGTTTTTGAGTAACAAATTAGTAAAATACTGATTTAATGAACAACGAATTCCTTCTGAAGGAGGTAATACACACAAAAGGAGTAAATGTGCATATTCTGGAGACAGTCTCAACCAGTGACTCCAACTGATTGGTGTTTTTTATGCACCTGTAACCCTTTGGCCTTGTAGGTTTGGCATAACATAAATCCACAGTTGGTGGAGGCTAAAGAACTGGAGTGTGGAGACTCAAGTTGGGCAGAGATAAAAAAAAGCGACAAAATAAGAGCCCTTTCTGACAGCAGATAAAAGTGATATAGATTCACTTTTTTACTATCATCAACATCCATGTAAACACTCAGACACCAGACACATAGAGCTTAACTGGGGTGCAATTGGTGAGTACAACACCAGAAGAAAGAGATCCAAGTTTCTGTGCTTCTTTATGGCAAAATTGATTTACAACCAAATTTCATACCAAAACCACTCTGAATCACTAGGTGCCTTAAACACTGAATTACGAGGGAATTTGGAGATGCAGTGAGGATCCCCTTTAATTTGGTCCAATTGTTACAAGCAAACGGATTTGCATGATCACACATGAGTAGCATAAGCCACGAGTGTCTCCCGCGGCCACAGGTGTGTGATGTGTGTATGCTAGTCAATGGTTAATCAATAGAATCGTGAGGCAAAGACCTTTTAGGTTTACAGCCCCTCGGGCCAAGCTCCAGGATAAAATGTTCCTGTTTAGCCGCGGGCACCGGAGCGCGCCTAAAAGGGTAAACAGCTCGGAGCAGGCCGGCTCTGTTTGCAGAGAGGTAAAAAGGCGGAAAAGAAAGAGGATCTGAACTGGTTTCCATGTCAAACACTTCAATTCTCCATAGAAACTCCGATCTTAACGCAGAAACTTTATTAAAGGCAGATAGCGGGGCGATAAGGACCGAATTTCTATTGGCCCCTCTCTTTTTTATTGTGCAGGCAGGGAGGGATGACAGAGGTAAATTGCTCTTTTAATTAAAGCAATGCTCCAGAGGAAATTGCTGTCTGAATATTGTCTCAGAGATGGGGGCTGGTGACAGTTGCCTGGAAACTTCAATCTGTCTCACATTTATTCCAGATCCCAGTTTTGAGATAAAGTTTAATAAAAAATCTCCCCTCCTGAATGAAAGCCTAAGCCCTCGCGCGGCTTCGCCACAATGTCCCAGCGCCGCCGAGGAAGAAGCCTTGTGTTTAACATGTATCTCTCAGGTATGGAGCTCTGTTTCCTCCTCTTTACAACCATAACACAACAGGACCAGGGACAGGAACATGATACCTCTCTTCTCCTCAGTTCTCATTTCATCTTTTCTTTTCCTTCCTCTTCTGTTCCAATTTCCTCTCTTCTCCCCTTTACTCTTCTATTTTCTTCACTTCATTTCTCTTGTTTTCTCTTCTGCTCCTTGTCCTACTATTTTGTTCATTTACTTCCTCATATCTTCTCTTCTCCTGGTTTTTCCATTTTCCTCACTCCATTCCCTCGATCTCTGGACTAATTTTCCTCCATGCTCTTCTCTTTTTTCCTCCTCACCCCTCTATTTCTATTTGCTCTGCTCTTCTTTTAATCTTCACTTCCTAAGCTCCTTTCTTCTTCTTTTATGTTCGCTCTTCTGTTCCCCTTTCATCTCTCCTCTCCTCTGTTCCTCTGTCTCTCCGAGTTCGAGCGTTCCGTGTCTTTAGGCGCGCAGGCTGGAGCGGATGTCCTTTTTCCTGGACGCGTTTCCTGATCCTCAGCAGGAAAAATCCTCCCCGCGTGCTTCCTTCACTCCATCAGCTCCTTCACCCACAGTCAGAATCAGAATCAGCCCGTTACGATGAGACTTTCTGCTCCAAACGCGTTCTAACGGTTTTCCAGTTTCAGTGAACATAGCGTAGTCGCGATCTAACCATCTAGCGATCTCCTGATCTAATGGTCCTCTGGTCCCAGTAAATGCTGTAACGTTTTTGCATTTTCAGCCTAAATAAACATGGGCTGCAGTGAAGTAAAGTGAAGTGGGGTCAATTTGAGTGGGCTGAGGTGATTAAAGTGTGGTCTGTTGTTCTTTAGATCCCACAGAGAATTTACTGAAGGAGAGTAAAAGCTCATCGTGGAGCCCCATAAACACAGGAGTGCAGAAAGGTAAGAGTCCCGACCTCCCCTGGAGGGTTGAGCACATTTTCAAGCGGAGGCATTAACGCGAAACATGTGAAAGAGGAACTAAGGGTGAATTCCTGGAGGAATAAAATAACCATCTCCAAAGAGGTTTTAGGGGTTTTCTCTCAGATAAATATTTGCGAATCAAGATGTTTTCCTAATTATTTTTCTTCACAAACACGTCTTTCCACTTTTTCTAATTCAAAGATTTAAAAATAATAATAATATAACGATTTTTTCTAAAGAAAACCTTCAATATTATATATCAAATATATATAAACGACAGTAAGCCTACAAAAAGCCAATAAAACTACTAATTCTCTTTGTTTTGCCCTCCGGATGCATAATTTAAAAATATTAAGATTATCATTATTTAGATTTTTATTACACTATGAACTTAATTTTACAAATATTTTTTGGCAAAGTGGCACGAGTTCAGTTTCTGAATTTATTTCTGAATTTCGTGAATGTGAACGATTGTTCTCTATTGATATCAGGCATTCTGAAGCTCGAGAGAAATGATGTCCAGCTCATCCGCTTTTCCAGAGCCTGATTAGACCTCTATTCATTATAAAATAAAAATTGAATTTTCATTACGAATTTATACAAAAAAATAGTGTAAATATGTGTTTTATGTTTATGCTTCCATTCCTGAAGATTTTAAATGGGAAGACATTGTTATAATTTCACTCATTTGTTTAAATGGGGTCGGACGTTAATTTGGAGAAAAAAAATGTATGAGGACTCTGAATCTGCTGAACACATTTACAACAAAAATAGCCTTCAGTCACTGCAGCCTACGCCTCCTTGAACTAGCTAAACAATATCTATCTATCTATCCATCCATCCATCCATCCATTTTCTACTACTTTGTCCCGCACTCGGGGGCGGGGGACTGGAGCCTATTATTATTATTATTATTATTATTATTATTATTATTATTATTATTACAGAGTGATTTCAAATGTTAAAAAATGCTCCATTGCTCATCCTTTTTCCTCATTTTTATATTGATATATATTTTTTTATATTCTTATACAAACATGAATGAGCACTTTTCACATTTTCTGAAGGTTTAAAACATTCTTATTTAAGTATGTATGTATGTATGTACGTACAGCTACAGAAAAAAAAACAAGAGACCATTGCAAAAATGTTCAGTTTCTCAGGTTTTAACAATTTTGCCTATGTTTTTAAGAACTGCTGGTAATATTTATCCTAATTTTCTCCCCCAAAAATAGTTATTTAAAGCATAATTTGAATAGAAATGACAAAACATCATAATAAGAGAAATTATGCAGTGTTTACAGAACTTAAATAATTCAAAGAACAATCTCTCGTTTTCTCTTAAACAAAATGGCAATGATGAGCTTTGAGGAACTTCTAGTAGTGTGTCACCATCCAACTGGTCTCAGAGTTAAGGAGAGAGTCAATTACAGCAGTGTTTTATACTTTTCCTCATTAAATAATATTTGGTCAGGTGATCACTAATCAGTACCTCAGCAGAATGAGGTAAAGAGAAAAATAAATATAAAAATAAATTGCAGTGGTCCTTTATTTTCTCTGTAGCTTTATGTATGCATGTATGTCTTTACATGTGTTTGCATGTGTATATATGTGTATGTCTGAACATGTGTATGTATATATGTGTGTATGTCTGAACATGTGTATGTATATATGTATGTATTTCAGGTACAGTTTCAGGTGTGTTTAAAACTGTAATGTACTCATGCAGTCTGTTAATAAAGCACAACAAGATATTTATTAACTATTTTTGTCTCAATTCAGTGCTATAATGTGTTAATATATGTATTTAATAGCTTAATTTGTTGATTTAGTCATCTAATGTGTTATGGTATAAGATATTTCTTAAATATCATTTAGAAATATGTGTTAATAAATATAATACTCTATTAAGTGTTAGAGTTCATTTTGTACTGCAATAGTGTCACATGATTTTAAAATATTTAATATTTAATTTAACATGAAATACTGTATTTAGCATTAAATATTAGTCTTACAGTATCATAATGTGTTAATTTAGTGTTGTATTAATAGATATTTATTAAATAATCATTCTGTATTGTCGCAATACTGTTTTTTAATTAAAAAAAATAATTAACCACTATAATGTATTAAGATTCTTTAATATTAAATATTATGGAATGACATTACTTTCTTTATGAAGTGTGATATAACATATATATATA
>JBBPDB010000002.1:313830-326827 GCA_037974465.1 Brachypetersius altus | reverse complement strand
CTGTATTTAAACCTCGGGTTTATCTTTACATTTTCTTTAAGGGTGATGTATTAAACTGTTTAAAATGAAATGAAAGTTACAATTACTCTGTCTCCCTAAATACAATTACACTGTCCCCCTAAACACAATTACACTGTCCCCCTAAACACAATTACACTGTTTACCTAAACACAATTACACTGTCCCCCTAAACACAATTACACTGTTCACCTAAACACAATTACTCTGTTTACCTAAACACAATTACACTGTCCCCTAAACACAATTACTCTGTTTACCTAAACACAATTACACTGTCCCCCTAAACACAATTACACTGTTTACCTAAACACAATTACACTGTTTACCTAAACACAATTACACTGTTTACCTAAACACAATTACACTGTTCACCTAAACACAATTACACTGTTCCCCTAAACACAATTACACTGTCCCCCTAAACACAATTTCTCTGACCCCCTAAACACAATTACACTGTCCCCCTAAACACAATTTCTCTGACCCCCTAAACACAATTACACTGTTTACCTAAACACAATTACACTGTTCCCCTAAACACAATTACACTGTTCACCTAAACACAATTACACTGTCCCCCTAAACTGCTTTTAAAAACCCACATATGCTCTCAATAACTAGCAAACACACAGCATCAGACAAGAGAACAGGAAGGCACAGAATTAAGTGAAGAAACACCAGTTGGACCAGTTGAGGACTGAGGATCACTTCAGAAACGAGGATCTGTTCAGGCCTGAATATCAACCCAGGGCTGAGAATAAATCCAGCACTGAGAGTAAATTAAAAAATCTTGCAACTAAAAGCAAAACTAAAAGTGCAGAAATCAACTTGGAGCTCGGCTCAGGGAGGAGCAGAGGGTACATGGAAGGTGACATCATTTGGAAAAGATTGGTCAGAAGAAACATTGCTTCAAAAATTCACATTCTTCAGAAAGCACCATCCAAATAAAGCTGCACTGAAGTGAAGTAGATTGATGAGGGAGTCAGGGAAAGGAGTGTAAGGAGGTGATTATTAGACACGTCTTAACATTAAAAAAGTCTGGAAAGCCTGGCACTCCCCTTCCAACATGTTCCAATCTGCCCTTCTCCTTTGCTTTCTGTCGTCTTTTCTCTTCCCTTTCTTTTTTAGCTCAATCTTATCTGATTCTTATCCTGTCAAAACTAAGACTAAAGGAACTAAAAGGTGTTCGCAGGGCTGCTGTCTTAGTGCGACGCAGCTGAGAAAGACAACGGGGTGGGGTGGTGTTTGGGGGGGAGGTGAAAGTGGAAGATCGCACCTGTAGCTAATGACAGAACATCCAAAACACTGCTTGTTAGAGACTTCCTGAGGATGAGTCTCTTACTCACTAACCTCACTAACCCGGTGTGGCTTGTTCAGAGCCATTCATTCGTTCACTTCAGGTAGATCATCAGAACCAGAATAGAATCAGAATAAGAAATCTTTGCTGGAATTCCTAACCCTAGTTACCAACTACACAAATAATCAGGAAGAAACATCAGAGATAAACATCGGAGAAATAACTGGAGGGTGGGGCCTTAACCTTTGCTTACCATCACTTTTGTTAAATTTCCTTTATATCCACGTCGTTTTATGCCTAGTTTCTCTGCAAAAACATAACTGTTTTTAATAAATAATGAATAATAATAATAATAATAATAATAATAATAATAATAATAATAATAATAATTTTAATAAATAATCTTGCTCTTTTTTTATAATTCAGAAAAGCCCAAAATTGCACCTTAAATCCTGAATTTTTAAATGCATAATAATTTAGACAAGCCATGCTACCCACTGGGGTATGAGCTTCCATTGCTTCATGGTCTGGCTACTGAAGGAGGTCTTCCAAGGGTGGAGAGTGTGTAAGGAATAACTGACCACCCTCCAGTGCAGCACAAGGCCAAATTCATGCAAACTGCTACAAAAAAGAAAACTGTTAGCCATGTTGAGTGTGCTGTGAACTTGTTTGTAGTGTATTTACATGTAGCGGCAGCAGCAAGGGAGCCCGAGGAAGAATGCCAGGAATGATCCCAGAGCCGAGTGTGGCAGGCCTGTGCAGAACGCCTGAACTTCAGTATGAGGTAGCACGTGTAGCCCCGGGCTGCAGCGCTACAAAACCCTACAACACCTATAACTGATCAGCCCACAATATCCAAATCACACACACATACACACATATGCACACACACAGGCGGGTAATAGGTAAAAACCACAAACAAAATCATCATGAAAGAACTTGCGTGTTAACACCTCTAGATCCCTCGTGGTGTAAACGCCTCAAAACTCCTCTCCTTAGATTTATTTACCTTTCAATGTAAAAACAAAATGCTGTATAAATAATTTAAGGTGTAGTAAACTCACATTCTGTGAATGCAAAAATACAACTTTACATAAAGTAGAACCTACAATACAACAATCAAATCCTAATTTAAATCAGAGTACAATTTACTACAAAAAAACTTGTTAGTAACTACACTGGAGCTCAGTGAGGGACTCAAGGTACACCAGCCAGTTCTGAGGCTGAAAGCGGCTGGGTTTTTGAAAACTTGATTTATAGCCGCCAAAAGCCAGCTCATGTCTTCGATGTTAAATTTGGGGTTTGGTTTTGCAGGAATGCTTCAAGACACCCCCAAACACATCGCCAGGACAGGTTGGTTCACTTTTTTTGTGAAGCCTAAGTGTTGCAAAGTTGGCAAGATTTGCTGGTTTGATGTTTTTACGATGGGAAGAGTGACACAGCAGTAAACCGTATCCTTTCAGAGCTTGTTTTTTCTCAAGAGTGTCATAACACAGCACTTATTTAAACAGCCAAGAGTGCAAAATCACTTTAATTACTCGTTCCATCATATAATGGTTAACTGCACTTATCAGGCTTTTGAGAAATACATCTCCTGTTTGAATCTGCCACAATCATGTTTTCACCGGCCTTACACTTTTATAGGACTAGCCATAGCTTAACAGGCCGTGATTCTCAGTTCCACTCAGGGAGGAATTTCTGCCTCAGTCATGTGAATCAGGTTTTTAGATTTCAATCATTTCCTCAGAATCCGGTGGATCAGTGGCTCCACATTTAGGTCAAGGGCTACTCAAAGGCACATTATGGCCAACAAGCCTTCAGGCTCACTAAGGTCAATAGCTTCCTCTGTCTCGTTTGTATAAATGCTCTATCAGACTCACCTTGGTCAGTGACTCCTCAGGTGGGCTAATGGCTCTCCAGGTTTAAACAGGTCAATTGCCCAAAGATCCTGAGAAGCAATTTTCCTAAAGGATGAGGCACTGGCCCTGCTCTGAAGGACTGGTAGCCCTGCTGACTCTGAAGAAGCCTTTACGTTGCTGTGGATCTTCAGTAGCCATTGACCCTACTGAGTTCCACAAACCCTTAAAAACTTCTTTAGACTCAACAGAGTCAACGGTTCCTCAGACTCAGTAGATCCAAGACTTCCTTACAGTCCTTAGTATAAATGAGGTTTCTCTTTAGCCAGTGACTATTCATTTGGGTCTTGAGACTCAACTAAATCAATGAACCTTCAGACTCAGCAGGGTCCAGTGAGTCTGAATAGCCATTGACCCAACTGAGGAGCCATTGGCCCTATTGATTCTGGGGGCGTCTGTTGACTCGGCTGAATCTTAAACAGTAATTTACCTTTCATAGTAAATCAAGGGTTAATCAGCCAGTTTTTATTGGATTTATTTAGACTTTATATTTGAGGTTGTTCTTGTCTCTGTATCTCTGTGTGTCGGATCAGTTGAAACAGTTGAAATTGAAGCAATTTCCTCCAAGACCAATGAAGTTTTCTGATTGTGATTGTACTTTTAGGTGACACCCATTTTGTTTCATATTCTGCATTGTCCATTTACATGTGTGAATTTTTCCAAATCCAATGTCCTACATGTGAGTGTACTCTGCAAATAAAGTGGCTCTGATTCTTAAAAAGCCAGAAGAAAGAACATTTCTGTCCGGTGAGTGTGTTACATCTGTGTTTTGGGCAGTAAGGCTTTGGGAATGGTTCCTCTCTCTTTCGGAGCATTTCTGGGCTCCTGATGCCGCTCAGCCTTTACCCTCCACTTCCATCAATTAAACCACTCTGTGATTTCGTACTGGCCAGCCATGCAGTGTGGCTTGTGGCCTGTGTGGGTCATTCACTAAAAAAAAAATTTAAATAAATAAAACGAGAAGAAGCAAAGTAGGGGTAAAGAAAAAAAAATTGGTGGAGCTGAAGATTAAAGGCATAGGTTGGCTATTCGTTTTGTGTTATTAATGTTGGAATTACTAATTATACTCTTTAGAAGTTTTGAAGGGTTGGTTGATGATGCAGCAATTTAGCTCGTTTGGTGGAGATAACTTTGATCAAAGCTGCTGGTCAGGGAATGCTGAGGGCACGGGTGAAAACGGCGGGCATTTCTGAACGCTTTTGGAGCTTGTTTTTTTGGAGGTTGAGGGAGCAATTGCTTGCATTCTAGCCTCCGCTCAGTTCCAGATAGATGGCTAAAATATGTGCATGAGGCCTGATAAAGAGCCCCTTTCCGACACAAACCCCTCTCCTTTAAGCACATTCCTGCATTTTAGGGCAATCATGGGTGAAATGGTCCAAACGTCTGCTGAAGTCTCTCTCCTGAACAAGACAAAGGAAACTATTTCGGCACTTTCCCCGCTCCCCGTCAGCTGATAAAATAGTCCGCTCGGTGCCCCCACATTCCCCCCATCACCCTGGATTAATGTGTGCAGTTACAGATGTTATTAAAAACAGCCCCTCACATGATTCACACCACGTTTCATCCGTGCTTCACCTGATCTCGCTACACTCGCATTCTCCAGACCACCAGAGAAATGCCACTATAACGATTATCATGCTGACCTCACACACATAAACATAAAGAGATTTACACAGATTTACATAACAGGGCAAAATATTAGGGTTTATTTTTAATTAAATTTATAATGCTTCACTAGAATGCGATTCTGTGAGAAAATGTGAATTGACTGTAGTTGCTATGGGAAGTGGTGCAGATGTCTTAACATTGCTGTGAGGATTTGACTGCATTTGACCACACAAACTCACAGATGTTCCAGCCTTTTATAATGTTTTAGGGTGTTTCTAGGGTGTGGCTGAGTCAATACTAGGGCTTTGCAAGTGGTTGTTAAGGTGTTGCTTGCTGGTTCCCATGCTAACTGTGGTGGTTGCTAGGGGGTTGCTAATGGTGCATAATAATGGTTCATTCGTTATATAATTTTCACAACCACATTAAATTGAAAAAAAAATCTTTTTAAAGTTGGTTTCTGTTCAGACTAAAGCTACATTCCATCAGGAGGACCAAAAACATTGCCCATGTCCATCAGAACGACCTTCAGAACATCATATGATGGAAATGGAATTTTCCTCATTTTTGTGAAGGAAAATGGTTTAGTATTGTATGTAGACACTGTTAAGGTCTCAGAAAGTGGTGTTCTGAATGTCCCATTGCTGTGAGGATTTGACTGCAGTCCTTAGAGCACTAGTGAGGTCAGGTACTGATGCTGGAAAATCCCTGTGAGAATTTGATTGCACAAGAGCACGAGTGAGGTCAGGTACTGATGTAATCATGGCGTAAAAACATTGCTGTCAGAGTTTTATTGGAGCCCCAAAACAGGGCAGCCAATCAGAACAGAGCTAATTTACATTTGTCATTATTAAAAGCACAGTAGCAAAAGCAGCTTGTTTGATTACGAGGGGTGATGGGTCACGTAAAAATTAATTAGGCCTCTTTTTTTTCTCTTGGCCTCTAAAAGGGGAAAAATGGGAATTTGTTTCCTAAAGGCACTTTTGTGAATGTGAATCCACAACTGTGACACACACACACAAACACACACACACACACACACACACAGAGTCAAACACAGATTGAGATGGAGACCACATCTGGAGCATCACATAAAACAGGGCTGGGCCAGCTGTAAAACAGAGAGAGGGACACAGAATTCTGCTCCAGTATGTTTCATAGCTCAGAAGGGAACTACTGCCTCTCAGTTGGTCATTCAGGACAACCAAACCACACAGAGTCCACTCATTCATCTCTGGAACACAGGCTGAAGGGCAGCCCACTTATTTCTCATCAGTTGTACTGAGGCTGGAACATAGCTGTGAGAATTTTATTGCAGACCCAAGAGCAATAGAGAGGTCAGGAAATTATGTTGGAACATTGCTTTGAGAGTTTGATTGCATGAGAGCATCAGTGAGGTCAGGTACTGATGTTGGAACATTGCTATGAGGATTTGATTGTATGACAGCATTAGTGAGGTCAGTAAATATATCTTTTCTGGATGTTTTCACACAAACCCATTCGCCTCGCCCCGGTGTCCCAATACTTTTGTCCCACGACCTTCCGAGTTGCATATCTAGGTGAGGCAGACACTTCAAACTCCACAGTTCAGTAGATCTCCAGGAGACCATTCCAACGAGCCCTCATTTGTATTTTTAGCCCCAGTAGATCAGGGAGTACATTCATACGCGCGTCTGTCTTTAAATGCGATCTGGGTGTAAACTTTTTTGCAGCAACCTACTGAGCTGCAAATCTTGGCAGGGAAATTAAAATTCAAATACGGGTTTACCTTTACATTTTCTTTAAGGGTAATGCATTAAACTGAGTTTTATGACAATACCGTCATAAAAGGGTTTACACTATAAAAATAGGCTTTTTTAAGCATTTTTGTTTTACCAGAACACAACAAAATGTTTTTTCACTATACGCAGGTGCTCTTGGAACGTAACTTACTGTATTTGATTTATTACTGACATTTAGTGACATTTTAAGTATTAATAAGAGCTTGACACACATGTCCCACTTTTGGGATTAATACATGGTTATCTTTTCTTAAAAATCTGATTACTGCTATGGAGATGGACACAAACTTGTATACTGTGTAGTGCCCCTGTAGTGTTGTATACAGTGTAGTGTTAATTTTTCAATAAGCACATGGACTGTCTGGGATTTATATATTTATAGAACATATAGGTCTAAACAATCCACAGTTTTCTTGCAGGTGGAGGTAAATGTGCAGACTTGCCAGTTTTTGTTTGTCTGCAATAAAGCTCAGCCAGGTGATGCTCACCCAATGATGAACGGGATCGGCATACTTTCAAAACGTGTCCAGAAGTATTGGAGAAATCTCCCAGAAGGTTTATCACCCTCGGAAGATTTAAGGAAACATTAGTTGGCAAGCCAATAGGAAACTTCTATCACATCACTGAGGATCGCCATAAGTGTGTGGAAGCATCAGCTCTCAGGGATCCTCCAGACCTGCAGGTCCTCCTGTAGAACGGGAGGATTCAGGTTCTGTATATAAACTAAAGGAGTACTGATGGACAAAGGTACTGGATGAATCATTCTAGAGACTCCACAGCCCAACACTAGAGGGCTTTAAACCCCTCTAGATCTTGGGCAGCTGCTCCTCCAAAGCTTGTTCTGTTTGTCAGTGCTTTTCTGTGGAGAAACAAGCTTTGTGTGAACACGAGAAAGCCTGTCTCAGCAATGTATAGATATACAAAACACAGAGTGTTTTGCAGTCTGTGTTTATTCTTTAGACAGCTCTCATCCACAACTGGTGTGTCTCCATACTTCATTTCAGACTTTAAAGTAAACAGACGTTTTGACCACACAGTGTAGAAGGTTTTGGTGTAATTAACGGGATCACCTGCAATCATGCCATGATGCGTGGGGTAAGTAAGTAGCATTCCTCTCCCACTCAACTAACACACCACCATCAACTCAAAGAAGATCCATATTTATAGGACAATTAAAATGTCTTTGTCCTCTGTATCTGTATTTGTCTCCCGTTTTTGCCAGGCCAGATGTTTTTCATATAAAATCTAAAATCTAAAATTTCATTTATTGAACTAAAAAAAGTTCTGCAGACCTGTATCATGTCAAGTAATTACACGTAATAACTGGTTGGCCCGCCCGTCTTACTTTAACTCACTGAATTACTTTAATTTACCCACACTGAGGGGTTTTCCTGCATAAACTACTAATAACCGACAGTTTTGCTGAGTGATGGAGAAGAAGCAGGACCGTCCTATCCACAGTATCTCAGTGGGACCTTGATTTTGCTGCTCTCCAGATAAACATGCTCTCCAGATTGTTCTCTTGCTTAATAATCCAAGTTTCAGATCATGGATGAGACCAGAAATTCTGCAGGATATTCTTTTAGGGATCCACACCAACCTGTGTGTATCTTAAACGGTTGTCAAGTTACAATCGTTTGAATTCTGGTCTCGCAGCACCATTTTCTAACTGAAAAAATGAGAAAATCGCATTTAAAGTTTTTTGTCTGTTTTTTGTTCTTTGCTATAGCATTCAAAGAGATGCACCCAGTATTCAACCACAAAATTTTACTACAGGCATTTAGATCCTTATTAAATCAGACTGAAGCTTCAATTATTTCAAACAATTCATATTTTTGTAAGATTTGAGAGCTGCAACTTAAATAGCTATTTAAGTACATTTTCACAATTATTTCTACGATAAAACTTTTTGAAAATAATTGAAGACTTTTTCTTTCATATAAGACCAAAAAAGAAAAAACAACATAATCTGTAAATAAATAGTAAATAAATGTACAAAGTAAATGTAAATAAATAGAACGCTGACTCCAACTCATTACGGCAGATCAGGTCACATATGAACTCTCATAAGGCTGAGGCTATTGTAAGATTAAGAAAAATCACCTTTAAAAAGACTTTAGGACCCTTTACAAAAATCCAGTCTCAGAACACATTAAGGAACATTTGCAAACTTTTGCAGAAGAAAGTAAAAAAAAAAAAAAAGTTTGGGCATACGTTAGATCATAGCCATCCTGCTGCAGGAGCTACAAGGACACGATGTTCTTTATAAGAGATGCAACAAGTGACTTAAGGAGCCCATTTGAAGCAGGACTAATGCAGTATTCAGTGAGTGCTGGTAAGCAGGGTGTACTTAGCTGAAGGCCAGATTTGTGTGTAAGGACGGGCGGGGAGCCCCTGAACATGAGTGAGCAGGACACGAGCTAAAGGTTGTACACTGGGGAGAAGAGTCGGACTCAGGGTCCATTTATAGCACGAGCAGTGAGGAAATATTTAACCCTGCTGATCAATATTTCAGCGAATGGCTTCCCGTGTCATCCCCGATTTCCCGATGCGTAATCCGGAGGAAAGTGGAGCAGCCGCTCTTTCCCCTGTCTTGCTGAAAATGAACTCAACCCCAGCGGCTGCGTTGCCTCAGGTTGCCCCGAACATGTGGCAGATGGTGTTAAAAGCATGTTTCTGCTAGCCTGGCGTCAATATTTAACAAAACCCGCGCAAAAAATTACCCCACTTCCTGCCATTCACACTAATGCGAGCTATTAAATAATTATACGGATCAAACTGTGATGTTAGCACAGATCAAGTATTTGTAAAGAAGCTGACAGAATGGGGTATGTGGCCTCATGGGAGGCTCCACAGACGTTCTAGCCCAGGAGTATGAATGCTTGCCAGCTTGTGCGGAACACGAGGAGGAACATGAGGAATTATTGTCCGACTTCCAGAGAAGAACGACCTGGACGCTGCCTTCAGACTCAAGAAGAATTACGGCTCACACACACCGTGGACGTGCATATAGGGGAAGATAATTGAGAGGCCTTCTATATGCCTGGAAAAAAGTGCGACTCGAGTCTTCAGAACACATTAGAGCGACTATGTAAGAGCGTAATCTCGGGGTAGAAGTCGGAGATTAGAGTGATCAAAGGTTGTTGTGTGTGTGAGTTCTCCTGTGATCAGGCACCGGAGGATCTATCGGTTCTGACGCTGGCTTATCTTAGATCTGCTCAAAATGACACCTGAATGAACTCCTTGGGATGTCCTGAATTCTGGTGGGGCTTTTTTTTAATTTTGCTACAATAACATCCTGTAATTTTACTGAATACTGACTTAAAACAAGTTAAAATAAAATGTTTAAAACAATACAGATAAAAACATGGACATCAGAGCTAAACAGATAAACTCTCCAAAGCATGCAAGTCATGTCTTCAATCTTATTTTTAACCTTGGTTACTTTTTACCTTTTTACTTTGTACTTTTTATTTAGAAATGTGCTCTATACATAAATTTACTTCTTGCTGAGAAGTCGCTGCACATCATTTGGAATTAGTGATTCATTTTTAAAGGCATTATGGACAGCATCTAACATCTAATGACCCGTCGTTTAAGTGTATAGAAATGATGGAAATCTTTAAAGACCCACTTTAATGTCTTTCCACTTCTGCATACTTTTGCTAATATTTTTCAAATTTCCCAGAGACTATATAGGCGACATCCTCATTATGTGTTTCCAGAGATGATGGATGAACATTAGGACAAATTCAGGCCTTAGTTTGATGAGCAACAGAGGCAGAATGTGATGACAAAGTTGCTCAGTAACACAACAAACTCGACTTGTAAAGGTGCCCTGATCAGGGCAGCGAGTCTAACAGGGTGGAATGGTTATTTCATACTGATCTTGTGGGTCATTCTGCCTAGATGTGCAGGGTGGGAGGTTATCAGAAAAGAATATCTTTCTTTGTTTTGAATATTAGGAGAATTTCAAACATCACTGCAAAACAAAAGTCAGTGGCTGGTACAGATTCACAGACCCTCACACACTCACATTGATAACAGGAAATGTTGACTGTTTCCTTTGCGTCACCCAGGCATTATCGATGTCATCACATG
The DNA here is from genome assembly GCA_037974465.1 of Brachypetersius altus. NCBI lineage: Eukaryota > Metazoa > Chordata > Actinopteri > Characiformes > Alestidae > Brachypetersius > Brachypetersius altus. Next base: position 316,106 of record JBBPDB010000002.1, on the reverse strand, counting down.
GACTATACCAATGCTATTTTTCCTACATTTTCTAGACTGTCATCTCATCCACAAATTTATGTAAAATATTCTAGCCACTTGCATAATTGGTGTGCAAGTTATAAACGGAGCTTCATTGTGGATGCTGTACAGAAGCTGTAATATAGTAATATTAGATAAGTGTGAAACATGAACAATATAAAGAAATAAACTAAGCATTGAGTTAAGGTTCAAGTAAGTTGTTGATTGAGGATCTACACAGTGGATACAGGAAAATACATACGCGATTCTAGACAGGGGCCAGTGTGGGTCAGGGCCCCTGTAGAATTGCTCCTGGCTCCTGTTACGGCCCCTGCACTGAAAAGCTGATGATTTAAATATTAATTCTTATCGTGACATGCGCTGCTTGAAGAACGGAACTAATGCTCCGTGTGTTCTAGACGGACTGCTTAAAGCGCCACACATACACTGTTATCTAGAACCTGAAGACCAGCAGCATGAAGTGTAAATTTGTAAAAGCGAACAGCTGGAGCCCTGAATGGATTTTGAGACTCACTGTATGTGAATTTCTTATTTCTTTCTATTATCTTTTTGACTACAGTGAGATGAAGACGGTGTGATTTAAAAAGATAGTAGATAGTGTGATTCATGCTGGGAAAAAGAACAGTAATGAAAATAAATGAAAAGCTAAATATAAAATAACATAGATAAAATTAAATATTGACCTGTTTTGCCGTTATACGTGCCCCCCTAAAAACACACTGGCCCCACCACGCCCACCCCCCCTGTCATTTTGGTTTAGAATCAACACTGGGAATAAATACAGGAGAGTATAGGAATAGATACAGTATAGGAATAAATACAGGAGAGTAAAGGAATAGATACAGTAGAGGGATAAATACAGAAGAAAGAAAATGAAAGTCTGGTCATACGTGAACACACCACAGCACACAGTGTGAATAGCACGAAATACTTCCTCTGCATTTAACTCATTCACCAAGTGAAGCAGGGGGCAGCAGGAACACGGCGCATGGGAGCAGTGTGTGGGGACGGTACCTTGCTCAGGTACCTTGAATGCCCTAACCACTAGGCTACCAACTGCCCCTGAGAGTAAAGCTTATAGTATTGCACAACAGTGATTGCACTAAAAGACACAAAGTATCAAGGTAAGTACAGCTGAATAAAGTGCATTGAATATTGCACAGTAATTATTATTGCAACGTCAGCATTGAGTAATAATAAAAAGACAAGTGGGTGTGTGTGCATGTGCGAGTCAAGTTCAGTCCAGGGCACTTGGTAGCAGCATGTAAGTGTGTGTGAGTGTGTGCATGTGCAAAAGTCTAGTGAGTCCTGAGATTGATTAGAAGACGTGTGAGTGCTGGACGTTCAACAGTTTGATGGTGTTCCTGAGCCGTGTTGTGCATGCGAACAGAGTCCTGTAGTGCTTACCAGACAGCAGCAGTGTGCAGAGTGTGTGTTCAGGGTGTGTCTCATCACTGATGATGTTCTTCACTCTGCGTCTGCACCGGGTGTGATGGATCTCTTCCAGAGTTGGGAGCTGGGTGCCAATGATGGGCTGGGTCATCTTAATGATCCTCCGAGGTGCAGTTAGAGGACCATGCTGTTATGCAGTACTTGGTGAGCAGTTCCTGGGATAGCTGAGCCTTCCTCAGTGTCCTCAGGAAGTGGAACCTCTGAAGACCCTTCTTGCCAATTGCTGGTCCATGTTGGTGGTCCATGACAGGTCCAGGCTGATGTGAACGCCAAAGGAAATTGAAGCTCTGGAACTGCATCTACCTTCTCTGCTCCGATGCTGGTGGGTTGGTGGCCACTATAACTCCCCCATTTGAAATCTAGAATTCGAAGATCTACTCCTTTTTTTAGCAAGCAACATGACTAAATCTACCTAGAACCTTCCCTCTAAATGATGAGTGTCACATAAACCCATTGAGAATATTTAAATCAAACAATCCTACACACTCCTCATTCTCCAAAAAGCAGAAACTCAGCTGCAAAGCACTAAAATACTGTCACGTCTCTCTCTTTTGGGGGGTTAAGGGGAAACTGAGGACGCCGGAGCAGAACGACATGGTTGGGTTTTCAAGCTTTATTTACAAGAGGCAAAACAGAAAAAGGCACGTGGGCCAAACATGAGCAAACTGAATACTTAACTAGGAGGTCTTGGAACAGGAACCAGGCAGACAGAAGAGAGAGTGACCGCAACATGCGGGTCAGTGAGGCGAAATGCTACCATGTCTGACAAGACATGGAGCATACATTAAATACATGACATACAG
>JBBPDB010000002.1:297192-309309 GCA_037974465.1 Brachypetersius altus | reverse complement strand
TAGGAGGGAGCAGTTCCATGGATGCACTGATGAGCGAGAAGACAGATCTTATAGTCAATCCTGGCTGAGACTGGGAGTCTATCAGCTTCCTTTACTTATTAACTATATAAGCCTCATAGCTTCTGTATGCTTGTTTTGCATCTCTTTTTTTAAGATGCATTTCAGTTGGGTAATTTATCAACACTCTCTTGGGGTTTTAGAGACGATCTCTTTAGTTTTGACGTGTTCAGTTCTAATTGTGTTTACAGGAGATCGTCCCTCTTCTGTAAGGTTTACCTATTTATTTAATATATTTTACCATATTTAATATAATTTTACTTAATAACTTGGGTTACGGGAGACATGATCTCTTGTGCTAGAAGTGTAGTAACGTAGGGTAAATTTTGTTTCACCTTTGCTCAACAAAATAATTGTGCCCATAACTTCCCTCGCACGACTGACAGTCTCTGCTTCTGGATCTTTCTCAGCCACTGTTTCAGCATACTGCACCTTCAGCTCAAGGGTTACTGTTTTAACAGTAGAAATCAAAGCTGTCCAGAATTCAGAATCAACATTAAGTTCTCCATCTGTTTATGTCTTAACACACTCAGAGGTTCACAGTCTCCTCATTCTCCTCCAGTTTGCACCTCAGGTATGAACATAATTTGGTACCACCTGGGGTTTCAAATCGAGTGGCATGCTGACGCCATGTAGAACTCGGCTCTGTTTAGTCTTCCAGATGGTACTTGACAACAAAGGATGTTCCTGTTTTGACATTTTATAGAACGTACCAGGTGCTGATATTGGTTCTGCAACAGCTTCATACCACATGCCATCAGGGCCCTGAATGCACCCAAAGACATATAAATGAATACAAATGTCTAGTTCCTGGTTGACCAGCGCATTTCAACTACCTCTCTTTATGTTAGTAACTACCACAGTTTATGCTCGTAACTACCTCACTTTATGCTAATAACTACTTCACTTTATGCTAGTGACTACCTCACTTTATGCTAGCGACTACCTCACTTTATGCTAATAACTACCTCACTTTATGCTAGTGACTACCTCACTTTATGCTAATAACTACCTCACTTTATGCTGGTAACTACCACAGTTTATGCTAGTAACTACCTCACTTTATGCTAGTAACTACCTCAGTTTATGCTAGTAACTACCTCACTTTATGCTAATAACTGCCTCACTTTATGCTAGTAACTGCCTCACTTCATGCTAGTAACTACCTCACTTTATGCTAGTAACTATCTCACTTTTTGCTAATAACCACCTCACTTTTTGCTATTGAAACTGCTTAAAATATCTATACTTTGTTTTATACTGAGCTACATTTGCACTCTCCTGTAACCATGTTTACTGCCAGTAGAGGCACCCTAAGGACCTCAATGTTATAATTCTACACTCTTTGTGTTTTTTCTATGCTGCTAACGGTGCAATGATTCCAGTGCAACATATGCCCAATGTGCAATAACGTGTATACACTGCAATATTTACATTTTCCGGTAAACTAAGTTCCCATTCACATTACTGTAACGCTGCTACATTGTCTATTTACTGTTTATTATTGTAATGTTCTGTCGTCATACCTATAGTGCAATACTCATCACCCTAGAAGGTTTACACACCGTCCACATGTCTGTTTATTGTCTGTCTATTGTCCTCTGTTTGTTTTTTAACTTGCACTCTGCTGAATGTTTTGAATGCTTTGTGTTGCACCGTGGTCCGTGAAGAAACGCTGTCTCATCTTGCTATGTACATGTACACAGCTGCTGATGACGAAAAAAGTAACCTTGAACCGTTTTCACGGAGTAAACCAATCAATAGAAATGGTCCACAATGACTTAGGTTCAAATCTTGTCGCATTAACTTACAGTTAAAAAAGCGTTTTCCCTCTTATTGTCATATGCAAGCTTTTCTTCCGACAGCAATGACATCTGTCGCCTGTGTTTTCAAGGACTCGTTCTAAAACAATGGCTTTAAAAGTGTTCGTCTTTTCTTCATTGTATTTCCTGTTCTTCTCCTGTCCACTTTAATGCCATATATCACAAGACCCACTAGTGCCCTGGACATACAGTGAGTAACAAATGTGATGTGGGTTCGAGGTACATATGCCAAAACACAAATTCCCAGTTGCTGATAAAGAGAAACTAAAACAGCTCAGCGAATTTTGTGCTAGAACCTGGATCACTGCACAGTTTATCAAAGCTGATTAATATGAATGCTTCACAAATCTGTGCTCATCTTCATCTCATACACAACTATGCTTATGTAAACCTTAAAACTGTGCAAAACTGTCAATCATGATAGCTTTGCAAATGTAAAGCTATTTAGTTTAAAGTGCAGTTTTCTAAACTCTGCCTCTATGGGACGGATGCAAACAATGTCTCACTACTTATACAGAGGATTTAAAATGATCTCGTATCTTGTGGAGAGCTTCAGCACTTTAGTGGATGTTCACAGTTAAAAGTCATAGTGAAAGGTAATGATCCTTAGTATTCTCTACTGACTTTTTTAATTTAAAAAATGGTATGAAAGGATTTACCCTCATCATTATTCTCTTACGTAAGGTGTGCCCTCCTAATCCTGCCGTGGGCTTTAATGTGTCATTCTTAAAACAACATGCTCCTGCTGAGGTTTGAACACTCTAAACTCTGCCTGAGGATGTTTATTTCATTTTTTTGTTCCAGTATCAGAGTGTCAATTCGATCTACACCGTTCAGGCACTACATTAAAACCACTTTCCAAACATTGTGTAGGTTTTCCTCATACCTCCTGGTCCATCTCTTTCTCAGGTAAGCGAAACACATCCTCTTCTATCACTCCATGTTCCAGATCCGATGTTCATTGTAGGAGCGTTCGGTGGTGGACTGGGTCAACATGGGTGCTCTGACTGGTCTGCAGCTATGCAGCCCCATACACAGCAGGGGGTGCTGCACTGTGTGTTATGACCCCTTTCTATCAGACCAGCATGAACTTCTTCAGCAGTTTGTGGGATCAGAAAAGAAGTGCTGGCCTTCACCCCTCACTCTGCACCAGTTCTCCAGGATCTAATTGGAGCACTTTTCAGGACTCCACTCTTGGAATTCACACCTGCCATTCATTTGGAGTTAAACAGTGTTCTTCAAGAAGCTGCTGCTCCCTCACTGCCTAATATACATATATACTCTTACCCAGCTTGACAGGAGACCCTGGAACGAGACCAGTGTTCACCTCACCTGCAGTGGAGTTAGTATTGAGTTATTGGACTTTATATACAACTGAAGGTGATAGTTAAAAAGATATGCCCAGTTTGATGTTAAAAGTTTGCTCTTTTAGTTTTGAGAGAAATGTAGCTAAGAAATAATATGTATGGGCAATTAGCAAGATGCCAAAATAATCCCACTTCCCCTCCCTGTGAGGTGTTCAATAACCTCTAATAGATTTGTTTATGCTAGGTTCTGACACCCTACAACTTATACAACTTGTAGGGAACTAAACAGGCAAACTTCAGACACCAATCGTGACCTTTCTGACCAATAATGGAACATTTTTTGATGATGAAAGACTTATGTGTAACGTCTGCTTTCCAGTTGAAGAATGACAATAATATTAGAGAGTGGTCCAAATATTCAAATAAAATTATATCATGAATTGTCACCTTGGAAAATTTGTTTGTGAGGCACTTTTATAAAAATGATGATGAAGTATTTTATTAAGAATTGTCCAAATTTTTAAAACATCCTCCTCAATACTGAATTTCATGGCATTAAATGATTAAAACTGTGAAATTCAGTATTTAGGAGCAGGTTTTGTGGACACCAGCCACCAGCATTGCGAGATGAATAATGTCACAGTGCTTCTCTCAGGGATTTGCTTGTGATCCGTTAGCGATGAAACCAACACTTAGGCTGGTTTAACTAACACAGGTGTGTGTCAGAAGTGCTGGCTGGGCTTTAGAGCTATCAGTGGGCACCAGTCTCTTAGTCTTTACTGGCCTCCAGCTCCAGTTGAAAGGGGTGCGTTGAGGCTTCACATCTATTTTAGTAGCTTGTAAAAAATGCACTTGTGACATTTTCCCAAGAAAAGAAAAACTTTTCATTAAATCGAGACAGTAATAAAGCATCTCCTTTTCTGCTCAGGCACACTCATGTGGTCTGGACTGAAGGAACTGAATCTGTAGTTTCTCCACTCGTCTCAGAGAATCTCAGAAATAATTCAGGTAAAACTTCCAGCAAAAGAGAGAGAGGGAGAGAGAGAGAGGAAGAGAGGGAGAGAGGGAGAGAGAGAGGGAGTGAGAGAGAGGGAGAGAAAGAGTCAGAGAGAGAGGGGGATAGTGGAAGAGAGCTTTTTCTACTCACTCGCCCACTCTCTCTCTCTCTCTCTCTGTTTAGATAAGTTATTCTTCTGTATGAATGGACACATCAGCAGGGCCGTTTGCTCTGAAAGCATATCTCTCCCACCCTCGCACTTGACTTGGTGATTGTATCGTCCACAGGGGGAAGAAAACACACTGTATAATGTAACACACTCCTTCTCCTTCGCCCGCCGCACGCAAACATGGCCGTGGTTTTAAAAAAAATAGAAGCTCGCTTTATACTGTCGTAATCAGAAATCACTCCCTTTTCGTGTTTATTTATTCACTTCTTTTTTTTATTATTTGTCAAATATTAAGTTATCCACAAAATAAAATAACTTATAAATTCAAACTTAAAAAAATTATACATTTTTAAATAAAAAAAAACGCACATGGTCACGTTTTGCCGCAGTTTAGGGTCAGTCATTCCATTGTCTCTTCGGAACAGAGTTGCCTTAAATGTGCAAACAGTCGATTGAACTGAAACGTAATCAAACACGAGGCGACGAGAATCCAGAAGCATTAAAAAAACGACAAAAATAAAAAACAAACAAACATGCAAAAAAAAAAAAAAAAGTGGGCAGTAAGACATTTTGACAAATGTGCTTTCAGAAATCATCCATTTTTTTCTTTTGTGGGTAAAAGAAACATCAGTAAAGTGAAAATCCCCTCAGCTGCAGGCTGGGGTTCCCCTGCAGGAACTGGGGCCTGAGGGAGATGCTCTAAGCTGGAAGTTGTTGTTTCCTAATTAAGAGATTATAGCACTGCAAGACCAGTGAGCTCAGGGAGGATTACGCTTTCATCCACTGCGTAAAAATAATGGTGTTTACAGTCGCCGTGGAGAACATTTTCACCTCTTTACTCATTACCTGCAGAACACAACGTCTGTTAACCGGTATCCCAAGATCAGCTTCTGTGGAAGGCTGCGATATGCAAATGAGTTCTAAATGTGACTTGAAGAATACCTCAAAACAATGCAGCCTAATCTTTAAAGGGGAATTTCTTCAGACATTGACCAACTGGGTCAGGACTGTTCACAGAGGAGTTGAAAGGAACCGGACGTCTGCCTCACAGAAAGTTCTTCCATGAAACGGTGATTGTTGAACAACCTGAGTTTTAACAAGCTGGGGCCATATTACAGAAACTTCCTCTCTTAAGTATAAAGTATGAAGTATTCAATTTGGTATTACAGGAGCAAACCCTAACTGGATTTACGAATCCTAAACTGTCATTTCCATGGTTGCTACACAGTTAAGACTTTCAAGTTAGGAAGTTTCTGTAATACGGCCCCTGATTCCTAAATCTAAATCCATTGATGGTGGAGGGATGCATAAAGGGTTTTCTAGAGGCAAAATTGTCCCCAAAGAAAAGTAATTTAGCTCAGATTCATCATCAGCATTCATATAAACACTCAGAGACACATGGAGCTTCACTGGGAGGGCGATAGTGAATAAAATAGCTGGGTTTAAGTTGGAGACGTCTGGTTCCATTTACCACCACTGTAAAGAAATCTCACAAACAAAACTGTTTCACATCAAAACCACTCTGGATTACTCTGTTTGCAGCTCAAACACTGACTCATGGAGGAATTTTGACAAATGGGTGGAATTCCCCTTTTAACCAAAATGCAGGATCCATATTGTGCAGCCACGGTCTGAATCATCTCTCCCCCCAAAAGCAGGAGCTGCACTGAAACAAAAATCCCACAGGGGACAGAAATTAATATTTTAATTATTTATAACCGGATTGAAGAGAGAAGTTGCACATTCGCACTGATAGTGTCCTTTACGCAAAATATAACTGGTCAAAAGCTCAAAATGGGTTTTTAAACGGCTGTGTTGGGCCCTGGATTTGGTGAGTTGGGGGGTTATGGAGATGGTCCTGAGAATGGGTGCGGTTAGAAGACTGTGATTACACAACAACATCTGCTGACAGACATAGAGTGCTCAGACAAGGGTGAGGGCAGAACACGGAAAGACAAGTGCAACCGAAAAACAGCGTCCACATAAATCCACGCAGGAGAGTGTGCACAGAGTTCGGTCCAGTTTCTCCACAGGAACGTTGGGGACTTTAGTGAGATCTCAGTAGGGTCTCAGGTAACTCATGATGAGGGAACGCCTCCCGCGCTTTCTCCAGATCTTCAGAACCGCCGATAAACGCGTCTACACTTTAAACAGCCTCAGTAGACTTGACTGCCCTTTTTTAATTGGATTTACCTGCACTAGTGTAGTTTATTATATATTATAAAAACAAAAATGGTTGTACACACATGCTGGCCTGTTAAAATGGGTATTAAACGGTATATAATACCACCATTAAACTCTGAGTTTATGAGTAAACTCTTTAACCAATGGCTCTGTGCAAAAAAGAGGGATGATTAGGTGTTGCATATTTTTGTACTTCTCCACATTGCACTAAAGTTCATCTGTGATCTCTTGCTGTAGCACTTTCTCAAAGCCAGGGTTGCAAGCAGTCATTTGGGGTTCTTCGTTTTCTTCTTCTTTTAGTACCGGATTTCCATGCAGCTATTTGGTGCTATGAGCCATTTATGTCCTAAATGCGCTAAAGTCGAACGCACACAGTTTAGCCCATCAGTCATGTGCCTGGAGTTCACTTCCACTGGAGCAAGCGAGCTGTCCAAGGTCCAACCACAAATGTGTTCTTCTGTAGCTACTGTTGCGAGGCTGGACACGCAACATTCTCTTTCAACCTAATGAGACTCTGTAGCATGCAATATATTCATTTTTAGAATGTCTACTTTGCTTATTTGGGATGTAAGATGGCAAAACAAATTTTGCAACCACTTGGAAATCAACACTATACAAACAAGGTGAGCTACAGTTTCTGGTCGGACATGATTTTTCTTTATAAAGCTTATCCAATCTTGCAACAGTTGCTACAAAGTTTCACTTTTGTAAACAGAGCATGGACAGAACAGTAACCTTGTAGCTGCTAATGTATGCAAACCAATAGAACCAAACATCAGCGAACCAGCGTATGACCGAGGAGGAAACTGTGTACGTTCGGGTTCTTCGTTAGAAAATAAAACATCAAGTTAACATTGAGTGCTCTATCATACGCCACAATATATAGATTTAAGTTTCAATAATAACCTTAACTTATTTAATTTAAAAAATACTTTCTGAAATGATACACAGTGCAAGTCCAAATGTTTCATCTGTAACAGTGTGACTGGACTTGTGGGGTGCACAGTGGGTGGGCGGTGGAGGGGGGGGCTGGTCAAGAGCTTTATATCAGTCTCTTCAGAGCTACACTGCAGTCTTTTCATCCAGCCTCCATTGGGCTGCTGGGAGCAGCATGACAGCAGTCCATTGCAAAACGGGAAGCCTCAGTCTCTCCCTGTCGTTAAACGTCTCTGTTTCTAGATATATATTTATATACTTTATATAATAGTGTGTTGTTTTCCTCATTTGCAGACACTGACCCACTCTGTTATCCTGCACTCCTCGCACACCACATAGCAGCACCAGTGGAACCTGCAGTTGCATCGTTCGCTGCGTGTCTGCTGCAGGATGTTGTGTCCGCGGCCGCAGCAGAGGCTTTCACAGCTGTCCATGCCCTGGCTGGTCTTATTGCATATTCGGCCCTGCGTCCCAGCCGAGTCCGACACGGGGTCCCTCTCACAGAAGTCCGGAGACTTTTCAAAGTAGACAAGGTCGTGGCTGTTGGCCCGTCTGCGGTGGGATGGGTGGGCATGCTCCACCTGCCCTGTGTTGCGGTTGTGGGCTTTGATGAATGTGGCCTGGTCGAAGCGGTCCTTCAGCAGGGAACCAACCAGACGGAACTCGGGGGTCACCTGCCAACAGGTCTTCAGCTGGCAGCTGCCCGACGTGCCGTGGCATTTGCATTTCCTTCTCATGTGTTCAACCACAACCTGCAGAAAAACAAACACAACTCAGGTTAATGTCTGGCAGCAGCGTGGCTGGATGTGAAGGAAAACAACACACAGCTCCTTTTTGTTACTGGGACTGGAACCATTGCTCATAGAACCCTTTAGAACATATAGAAACATATAGACTTCAGTCAAACTTTGCTTTAACATCCCGCAGGCCATACAGACCCTTAACCAGGACAACATCTGGGACTCTTTACTATGCATGGCACAATCGCGATGGACCTGAACAATGAGGTGGTGTACAAACAGGAGGTTTGATGGAGAAACAACCACCTGTCTCTGACTGTGGACAAGTTCTCGGCAGAGAGAACAACGTTCCTTGGCATTCGTGACACAATACCACTGTTTTATGTCCGATACCGATGTTGTAAATTTGGATATCTGCCAATATGATACAAATCTTTTTAAAAACAGAAAACAAAAAATAATGCTTTCAAAAAATTGATACATTTTGTATACCTTCACACAAATAAACTGTGATATAATAAGAGAGAAACATCGTACAGAGAACATAGTATAGTAAGAAGTCCCTGATGGGGTGCCATTTGTAAAAACAGCTTAACAAATTTAGGGGTGTCAAATTTTCCATAATTTAGCGCAATTTTCACACATTTATAGCCACACTCCATGATTAGATTTGGCTGTTATATCCCCTTACCAACATGGAGGATTTGCTTAAATGATGAAAAATATATCTCGCACTCTAAATTCACAGAAACTTCTCAGTTAGATAGGGCATGGTGAGTCTTTTCCAACGACCCCTTGTTCGCCATAATAGCCCCCGGTTATCCGGAGTTATACCATTCACCATGGACAAAAGTAATGGGACACGCGGGCGAGGTGAACAATATAACTCTGAACTCCAAACTGCAGACATGTTGGCAAGTCTGACACACACAACATCAAAAATCACGTTATGCATGCTGTAATTATTTTCCATATTTTTTTAAGGGATCGGATTAGGTTTTTTATTCCTTGCCGATTTCCGATCCAGCAATTAAGGTCAAGATCGGACCAATACAGAATATCGGATCGGCACATCTCTAACCTGTAACTCCATCTCCATGGTCAGGAAGGTGATTGGTCCCTCAATGTAATTACATCCTGTAGAGAATGGGGAAAACTCATCTCCCCCATGCTTACCATGTTCTACAGAAGCACTATAGAACGCATTCTGTGGAGCTGCATTACGGCATGCCATGGGCATTGTTCTGCCTGAGGACGGCTGAGAAGATCATCAGGGTCTTTTTTCCCCTCTGTTGCATATATTCACACCACACACTGCATTTACACAAACACCAGCATTGCAGACAATCACACACACACACACAAACACACACACACACCCCACACCCTCTTCTGTTTGTGTATAAAAACGTTCCATTGCATCTGGGCCTTAACTGGCAGGATACTGAAAAGTTTCTTCCTCAATCAGAACTGATTCATAAATTCTTTTGTTCATTTATTGACTCTGCTGCTAGCATACAGTATCTGCCGTGAAACATTTGGGTTTTTTTTTCAATATTGTTCTCTGTTTATACTTATTTTTACACAGCTAAAATCACTACTGGACAGGACAGGCCCGGTGTGTGTATAATATCTGTGGGTGATTTGCACTGTAGACTGTTTTAGACAAACACCAAAAGAAACAGAAGACAGAAGTCTCTGTCATGCTACTACTATTAAACTGCTGTAAATAATGTCAAATATTGCTAAAATGACACCACAAACACATCACTATAAATAGAACCCCCTGTTGTGAGTCACGGTCAGACCTGAGCTGCTCTGCATGACAAGGCCAAGTTCAGCATCTGGCTGAGGACGCCCCTCCCTTCCCTTCAACAATGCGTCTCTCAGCCCCAGTTATAAACTTTCAGATCCAATTACCGGGAGGAAGAGGGGCCACCCTTAGTACTGACAGACACTCCAGCACCCGCCCCTATCAACAGCTTCTGCACAAACAACCCCCCACCACTGCTCTCCCACATTCTACAACCCACCCCCGCCCCACAGCCGCCTCGGGACACAGTGCAGCTTGAACAGCTTGGGAGATAAGTCGAGTTTTGTCTGTCAAAACTGAAGTATTAGATTTCTGTTGTATGAGCAGTTGCTGCTAAACAAGATGAGACTGCGTTATTTTCTGTCATTCAGGCATGGCTTGGCCTGGGGGTGCCTTTCTGCTGCTTGGGGGTTGGGTGTAAGGGCTTAGGGTTTGTAGAGAAGAGTTGTGGGCGGCATGGAATTTTTGGTGATGTAGGTGACTGGAGTAATGCTGGAATATTGGGGTAGTTGGGAGTGTTGAGATAAGTGGCCAATCAGATGGTAGGCTGTGTGATGTGGAGGTCTTGGGTATGTTGAGTGCTGGGTTGATGAAGTTGTTGGGTGGTAGACAAGTGGTGTAGGTAGACTAACTGGGTAATGGGGTATTGAGTTAGTATAATATTATAGTATTAGGTTAACTGGCTGACGACCTATTGAGGTAGTTAAGAAGTATTACATGATTTGGATGGTAGGACGTTTAGTGGAATTAGTTAAATGTTGGGTTAGTTGGTCATTTAGGTGGTGGGCTGATGGTGTGGTGGGATGTGAGGGCAGTGAGTTTGTTGAGCCCAGGGTTGATGGGTTGGTTAGATCAGTGTGTGGTAGACGAATGGTGTCGTGATGTAGTATTGAGTTATTTGGATGAAAGGGTATAAGATTAACTGAGTCATGGTGCATTCAGGCAGTTAGATAATGAGGAATTAGGTTTGCTGGGTGATGGGGTGTTGGTTTATTGATGTATTTAGGTTTATTATGCGGTATTGCGGTATTGGGCGGTTGCAGTGTTGGGGTAGTTGAGGTATTGTAGTAGTTGGCTTTTTGAATGTTAGGCTTTGACATTAATTGTATAGTGGGGTATTTTATTTGATGGATATTGGGGTACTGAGTAGGGCTGGGCGATTTGGCCTAAAATCAAAATCTCGATGAATTGAACATTTTAACTCGATTGCGATTAATGAACGATTATTTTATTTATTTATTGCCCTCATAGTTCACTGCCAAGTTTTGTACAGTAAATATGCTCACATATTACAAGTGAGAGATTTTTGAATGAAGGGTGCATTACTTAATAATTGAAGGAAACACACACTACCTGGAAAAATATGGTCGATTATAGGTTCTGAATGTCGATTTCGATTACTTTTCGATTAATCGCCCAGCCCTGCTGTTTAGTCCAAGAAGTTCATAGGGGCTTCTCATCCATTGTTACTTCTGAATTAATAATTAGCTTGATAATAAGAATTCGCCCCACAACTCTACAGGAAAGCCTTTACATTCGAAGTCGGAACATTGCTGTAAATTTGATTGCGTTAACCTTAGAGAGTATTAGTGAGAGCAGGTACTGATTTGTTCTGGATTACAAATGCCACTCTACCTATATACTCTTCTAGCTCTAGCCGAAGCTTGAACACGGCAACCTCAGGATCATGTGTGGTCTCTCTGGAGCATCCCATTCTGTTGGCTTTCTATAAGAAGATCATGCAAGCTATGTGTTGGCTAGGTGTGTCTCGTGAAGTAGCTGTGGTCACTAAGTAGAAGGACTGTTTGAATACTTTTGGACATGCAGTGTATGATTCGCACCTTAATGCAGTGTCAGAAATTTCAGTTGTTAAGTTCCCACTTTAATTTCCCCACTGTATTTGAAGAAGTCTGATTAGCAAACCCTAACCATGCTGAAGTTTTTGTAATCTCCATCTCTACAGGGTCAGTGGTGCATTTTTTATATAGTACCGCCAAAGTAGCTCATAATAGAGCTAGAGGTCGACCGATATATCGGTTTTGCCGATTAATCGGCACCGATAGTTGATTCCCGGAACTATCGGTTATCGGC
>JBBPDB010000002.1:233769-249957 GCA_037974465.1 Brachypetersius altus | reverse complement strand
GTGTGAATATCTGAGTGCGAGTGTGTGTGTGTGTGTGTGTGTGTGTGTGTGAGTGAATATTGAGTGTGTGTGTGTGTGTGTGTGTGAGTGAATATCTGAGTGTGTGTGTGTGTGTGTGTGTGAGTGAGAGTATCTGAGTGTATGTGTGTGTGTTTATTCTGGCCGGCTGGTTGTGCTCTGGGTGAGCCCAGTGTTCTGTTAGATTGCGTCTGTCTCTCGCTGCTCGGCCTCGTGTTCGACCAGCTGCTCTGCCTGCTAAATTAGGCAACCCCCTGACCTCCAGCCACCGAGGGCTCTCGGACCCGTCCAGATGTGTGTGTGTGCTCGGGTACGGATGTTTGTGAGTGAATGCCCTCTCACACTGTTCTGGAGTGCTGAGGGTGGTAATGGGTTTTGGCCCGCTCCGTCCCGCCGCGGCCGCAGCGTTTTGTTGAAAGTGTGCAGGTCTTCAGTCCCGGCCCTGTGGACTCCCTGTGTTTTCCTCTCTCTCACACTCCAGACCCTTCAGCTAATTAACCTGACCTTGATTATCTGAAGCAAACAAAAAACACAAACTTGTGCCATGACTTTAGGAGTGTGGGGTGAATCAGAAACAGAATCATACTCAGAGAATTGCTAATGTTTTGACTTTATATGAAAAATGTTGATATAGTGTTAAAATAAAGTCTGGGACTTTATTTTGCCTTTAAGTGTATGTAACGGACTGTGGCGTGTTTTTTTTTCTCCTCGGTTTTTGTTTTGTTTGCTTACTCTTTTTTAGGGATAAGCATCTGCTCTTTAAAATGTTTTTTTTGTATACATATATATATATATATATATATATATATATAAAATGGATGGATGGATGAATATTAATTTAAAATAAAAGTCAAATTTATGTCAAACTAATCTGTGAATACTTCTCTGAACAAAATACAATATTCTATAAATACAAGTTACAGAAAACAAGCATGGCCACCCAAACCATTACAGCTAACCATTATAATCCCTATAATAAATAATTCTCTGATTCTGCATATTATTTGTCTATTTATAATCATTATCAGTGATATTAACTGACTATAAACTGTATCAACTGTATTAAAAGAAGCTATTTTTGACAGGGTAGCATAAATCAATAGACTCTGCTGTCGATTTGCGCTACGGTAAAATTTTTCGACAAGGCAGCATAAATCGACAGAACACCGGCGATCAGAATGGAATATCAAGGAGCTTTTCTGCTCACATCATTGGCAGATTTTTTTCCTCTTCAGTATATATTTGTCATCGAATGGCTTTTGTGCTGTGATTTTATTTTGTTTTCATCCTTTATTTTGATATTTTAAGCCTAATTGGGTGTGATGAAGTTGAGCTTCTGGGTGGGTTATAAGCTAAAACAGTGCAGAGAGCAACTCTAACCTAAAAAATGAATACACACAATTAAGTCAGAGATAAACAACAGCGGGCTCTTACCTCCGACATGTAGTCTAATTATCCCGTGTGAAATTCAGTGCACCCCTGGTCAGACGGCATGGCCGTTTTGTTGTTTTTTCTTAGTAAAAATAAAGACACATCCTCTGCAGCTGTGTTCTTCAGAGGGGTCCTGGATGGCCCATCATTTTCCTATCTAACTCAGTAGAAATGTGGATGGTCTTCGAGGCCCTGAGGACTGGTTTAAAGACTACTTTTCAGCCAACACACATTTTATACACCTTTAACTGCTGACTTGAACAAATAAAGGGGGAAAAGCAAAAATGCCTGTAATATATTATGGTGAATTCAGCAAATGCATAGAAATGAGCGAAAACATGCTGAGAAATTTTTTTATTGGTTTGTACACTTAGAAAATCAGTAAAATGTTCAGGTTTTTGCATTTGCTTGTATTTAATGGCCATTTTCTTTCCCTGTCTCTTAAACACTTTAGCGCCCTCTTCAGGTCTACTTATGAACCCTTTTAAATACTTCAGATACTGCCCAGAAGTAGCTCAGATGTTCTGCACACACAGTTTCTCCATAGAAAAGCACTGACCAATAGAATGAGTGATACATACGCCAAGGGTGAGCAAGCCCATGGGCTAGTGCAGGGGTCGGCAAGATTTAACAGCCATTTGGACCCAGTTTCCACAAAAGAGAAACCACTGGGAGCTGCAAATCCTTTCTGACATCTAAAATTAAGATAACACTGAATATAGTGTTTTATACTTTTATGCTGTGTATAAAAACTAGGGTAGTGTGTTGCTTGGGAAATTTCATTTATTCAACGAAAACATTTTGAACACTTAGAACTCTGTAAAAAAAATCACAAAAAATAAACACTGTATTTTAATGTTACAAGATCACAATAGTCTTCAAATTTCCAACTATAATTAAAAAAACCCTAAAAGTAAAATACTCAACACCTAGAATGGCTGACAGCGTCAATTGACGTAATTTCATCAGAATCAGAATCACATTCCAGTCGATTGTGTCTCTCAAGCGCAACAGTATAAAAAAACAACAATATGTAAAGATCTGTGTGTACATGTGCCTACACCACACCCATATGTCTCTTACAGAGCTGCTGCTGCTGCTCCAATAGGCCAATAGACACAATTCTGGTTCTGAAGAAATTACGTCAATTGACGCTGTCAGACGTTCTAGGTGTTACGTCTATTATGAACTACAATATGCTTAAGTTCTAAGTGATCAAAATGTTTTCTTTGATTCAATAAAATTTCACAAGCAACACACTAGTCTCGTTTTTCTACACAGCATGAAAGTTTAAAACACTATATGCAGTGTTCTCTTAATTTCAGAAAGGATTTGTGGTTCCCGGTGTTTTTTCTTTTGTGCAAACCGGGTCCAAATGGCTGTTGCACTGTGTTAAAGGTTGCCGACCCCTGCTCTAATACAATGAAATCCTCACAGCAATGTTCCAACATCAGTACCTGAGCTCACTTATGCTCTCAAGCAATAAAATCCTCACAGCAATGTCCCAGCATCAGTGCTTAGCCTCACTAATGCTATGCCCTTGTGCAATTAAATCTTCACAACAATGCTCCAACATCTAGCCTCCTCTGCAGTGAAGAGGGACAGACCCTCCCCTGTTTTACTTCAGAGGAAGAGCAGGTGTCTACAAATATTGGGACATATAGGCAGGCTTCCCAGACCCAGATTAAGCCTAAGCCTGGACCACAATCATTTCCCAATTGTAATTCTCTGTTGACACTGAGCTTTTGTCCAGGATTAGGTCTAATCCGTTGCTGGAATGCTGGCGCTTGGTATATATCGTGCCATAATTAATAAATGTATAATTGTATGAAATAAAGTCCTTGTTTGTCCTAGTAATCCCAGTCGAGGCCGACACACACTGCATGCTCTTCCTTCTGACAGGATCCGTTAAGTTATTGTTTTGGCTGCTCGTCCCTCGCTGCATGAGGGCTTTCGCATGCTGTGATTGGCTACTTCTCTTTACTGTTCCTTCTACTTGCTTTAGAGGAACTCACACAGTAAGACTCTTACAAGAATCATGCTTGAAGATATTAGGCCTCCCACTACATGAGCGGCTGCTGCAGCAGCCTGAGTTGTGCATGGCTGGGTGGCTTTATGGGCACCCTGAGTAGTTTTGTATTTAGTATTTTCTGACTAATGCCATATTCACACAAGCGTCACAGAAGAGTGACAGAGTGAGCAGCTGCCATTCATTCTCAGTGAGAGTCATTGATCTGCAGTGATGAGGCTTCACGGGGCAACAACAGGCAAGGGGTCTATTTAAAGCAAATGCTGAGTGACGCAATAAGAGTGAAGGCAAGGTGAAACAGCACTAAAACATGTGATACAAACTTTAAGCTCCAGTCGAACATGGAAGATCAGCTGATTGTGGCTCCTTCAGGGTTCCCCTCACCAGTGGTTCCCAACTGTCACGACAGGGAAGTTGAACGCCCTGTCGTGATTTACCTTGGGAGGGAAGGGGATGAGACAGGCAGGCTTCCATGCTGGTGTGAAGGTTTATTTACAAGTGACAAAAACCAGAACATAAAGAAACCTGGCGCTGGGGCCGAAACAAACAGAAAACAGGATCAGGGCAAACACAGGGCGAGAATAAGGAGACGATAAGGCGATGGACACATGAGGAAGGGTAGCAGACACAGAACATAATCAGACCAGAAACATGGGACAGGTGGAAACAAAAGGGCACGTGACAAAACTCAGAACACACAGGACAAAAAAACGGGAAATACAAACAGTGGCCACTAGCGGCCACCGACCATGACACCAACCTTGTTTTCTGAAGCCCTTGCCTGTGTCCAAGACAAGCCAAGCCAACTCCTACTCACATAGATGCACAAAAAGAATAAACAATTAATTACAAACTTTTATTAGCAAAAAGTAAACAGCGGTTGTGGGTTTTTGTTTGTACCCTTATACACACACACACACACACACACACACACACACACACACACACACCTTACATAAGGAATAAAGACAGACTCTCAGAGATGTATCAGTAACTATACATACATTAACTTAAACAGGGGGAGTCTGTTGATATTCACATGCACACTGGTATGACCATTCTGGTTTATTCAGCTGTCAGGCTGCACTTTTCGGAACGCTGCTATTATCCGTTTTTTGTACTCTGCTGGTCTACGGTATAAATATTGTGGCCTGATTTACTCCATGCTTTGGTCTTTCTTGGTCAGAACCCGACAGACCTCAACCTGGTTGGAATATTTAGCTCAGAAGATGGATGGATGGAATCATGGATGGATGGATTATGGATTGAGTTACTTGTTGGTAACCTGGTAACCGCAAGCTAGAAATGAGCCCATTAACGACTGTAGAGCGTTTTGTGTCAATTCATTAACACTTGTATGACCACAGCCCAAGCCCTTGTTCTAAGGTTAGACATTGAAGACGTTTTCAGGCTTGCTGGAATGTGCCTCACATATTGGGTTAGAAAGATGAATTAAAGAGGATGGACAGGAAAAGAAATCAAAGGATGGACGTGGCTGGTGACTTCTGAGTGTCATTTTGATTCCTTAATAAAGTGGGCCCACAACTGCTGTGATTATTTATTAGTTTTATAGACATTCATTGGCACTGTGATTAGCACTGTTGCCCCACAGCAAGAAGGTCTTCCATTGGTTCAATTCCCATCTGGGTGGTCAGGGTTCTTTCTCTGTGAGCCCTTCAGGTCTGTGTGGGTTTCTGGAGCTCCGGGTTCCTCCCACAGTCTGAATATCGACTGGAGATAATAACATGCCTCTAGGTGTACTGTATGTGAGTATGTGCATCTGCTCTATGATGGACTATTTCACCTTGAATGCTGGGATTGGCCCCAGCATTCAAGGTGGTTAGGATAAACAGATGACGGAATGAATGGATGAAGTCTTAAAAATATTAGAATCCTGGTTTTAAAGCCCCTTTGTGCTTCCAATAACAAATGAAATTGACCTTCTTGCCTTTTTTTCACCAAAAGACTTGAATTGCAGAGACACTCCCAGAGAACCTGGTTCTTTTATCTCTGCCCTTCAACTCACCTGAGCTAAGTGAGCAGGGATCGTACAGGTGCCAGGACCACTTACTTGAGTCATGTTTGCCTGATTCAGGCTCCAGGCACTGGAATGGGACCCTCTGGCTTGCACGCATTTATTCCAGGCCATTCACCTCTCAAGGGTGCAGCAATCTTGTCAGCCAATTAAAATGAATGCATCTTTGCAAAAGAAGCTCAACTTTACATTTTTTTAAAATTATTTTACCTTTTGAATGAATAATGAACGTGGACTGAAGCCTCCATTCCACAAGCTGAAAACCAGTAGATTATATATTAGGGCAGCGATACAGCAGGTGTAATGAAGCTCAGAAGAGGTCACCTTTAACCATGCATGCCTTTCTCCCTCCCTCCCTCTCTCTCTCTCTCTTTCTCTTTCTTCGTCTCTGTGCCTACCCTTGTAGGATGGCTGTTTGTGGGAGTAGGGCTTGATCTCTGCAGACTGAAAAGGAACTCGGATGTTGCATAAATAAAAGGGTTTCCAACCCAAACAGTGGAATAAGTCGCCTAGGATTAGCATATCATTACAACAGGAGTGTGAGGAATCGCAGACAAAAAGGTGTGAAATACAGAACAGAACGGGGCCGCGGCGGCTCGCCTGCCTGGAATGCGGAGCAGGCCGAGCGCTATTGCCACAATGAATTAAACATACAGGCCGCGCCGACGGAATAGCAACATGCTGTCGTTTTGTATGGCTATCAGCTCCGTGCGCTTACACACTCCAAACACAATAAGCTTGTTGATATCAAAGCCCCACCACCCATGCCACACCACATTCATCACTAGCACTCCAGTGCTCCAAATCAGACAGTGTATTGCTACAGAGGGACAACTTCAATTAACCCTAAATTTATCCATGGGATTCATTTGGAAGTCAATACATCCCACCGAAGAGGGGGATACCTGATAATTTCCACACCAAATGTTTAGATGATGAAATGCATCATCCTTTTATTTAATAATAATTATTTAGTGCTTTTCAGAAACCCAATGACAAGAGCAAAAATTCAAACACAAACAAAACATGCACAAAAAACAGACACAGGCATAAACTCCAATATTATGATGCAGTGGTTTAGCCAAACTCTGCTACTACTGTGCAAGTCATCTGCTTGTGTCCCAGTCATGCTACACTGTCAACAAGCAATGTGCCCAGCTCACTGCAAAGGCAAGCCAGTGTCCTGGCTTACAATCCAGTCCGATCATTCTGACACATGCAATGTTTCTGACATATTGTGCAAAATCTCTGCCTCATGGCCCAGTCACTCCACTATCATGATGAAAAGTCACCAGCACTCCACTGATCACAATGCAAAGTCCCAGGCATGTGGCCCAGTCACAATCCACTGTCCCAGGACAAAGTCCCCAGCTTCCGCCCAGTCAAACTCCGCTATCCCAGGACAAAGTCCCCAGCTACCGCCCAGTCAAACTCCGCTGTCCTGGTGCAAAGTCCCCAGCACGTGGCCCAGTCACATTCCACTGATCATAATATGAAGTCCCTGGTTCATGGCCCAGTAACTCTCCCTTGTCCCAGAGTGCAAAGTCCCAGGCATGTGGCACAGCCAAACTCCACTCTCCCAGGACAAAGTCCCCAGCTACTGCCCCATCAAACTCCGCTGTCCCAGGACAACGTCCCTGGCTCATGGCCCCGTCACACTCCCTTGTCCCAGAGTGCAAAGTTCCCATCACACAGTGTAGCTGTTCCTGGCTTGCAATCCAGTCAAACTCATTACAATGCCTCTGGCCCTCCACCTTTTAAAACCAGGTTAGTTTGTATTAGCTGCTTAAAGACACATTGTAAAGTAGAATTACACCCCTGTATAATGTAGAAAAACCTGCACACATCACACCTGCTCTTAGTTGTACCAGTTGCATTGCATTCAGTACAAAATGTTCCTCATTATCTTCCAAGCTCTCCATGGGCTGATCCCAGCAGATGTTAGGGAGCTCCTCCACTCCTACAGCCCACCTTGCTCCCTCCGGTCTTCACACACCTGCCCACACACACTTCCTCTTACTAGACTCTCCCATTGGGAAGATCTTTCAGTGCTGCACCAAATTGTGGAGTTCTCAATTTCTCTTCTAAACATCATTTACTTCATCGAGATCTTTGGTTTGTAATATGTTGATTTTTTTATTGTTTTTTGTAAGCATTTTAAAGCAGCCTCAGGATTGGAAATGGCAAAAAATAAGTTAATTTTTCCTCCTCCTCCTCCTCTTCCCGCTTATCATCATCATCACGGGAACTTTATTTATGAACACAGCTATCTGTTCATCCCTGATAGTCTCATAGACTTCCATCTTCAACTGTCCTTTCTGAACACTGCACCTCACAGCTGGTGGTTATCTGCAAGTGACAGACTGTAGTAAACCAAGAGATAAATTCAGGTGCATATACGGAAGTCACATCAAGGCACATTTTGTGCTAAACCTGCATTCGTTAAGTTCGTCTACCTGGCCCAGTCAGACATTAACAAATGTATTTTTTTACCACAAAGCAGAAAAACAAATGCCAACAGTTTAGTGCACAGTTTCAATTCATTTGCTACATGTTTTAGAAAAAAATAAAACACAAAATATCTTTTCCATGAACATGCCCTTGATTTTCCTCCTCATAGATAACTGTTGTCACATGTTTCCAAATTTCCTAAAGTGTCTTTACATTTGTAGTGTAATATCAGTAATATCAGTTTAATGTATAATGATGTTAAATGAAGTCACACCATAACACCAGCATGTCCTGCTACTACCTTCAGGCAGTCTAGTACATGCAAAACTTGCGCCCGCACCTCCAACAGCCTCCAACAGAAAAGTTTAAACAAATTAGATTTTGTCACCAAGAAAACACTGCAACAGTTCATTTTCCTTAGCTAACTCTCTACACAGCCTCATTTCAGTCCTAAATTTTGTTGATTAGCTTTTTTTCTTACAGTTGTAATGTTACTTACTTTGAATTTGAATAAGTGGATTAGCCTTGACTGTCTGGATGGTTGAGCTTGATTCTATCAGTCTTGACCTATAAGACTTATTGCTGACTGCATGAAGACGGAGCTGGACATTGTAGCCTAAAATGAATAAGCCCTAATGTAGGCCAATCTACAGGCGCTTCACTCCATTTAATACATCACAGCACATTTCTCTGATCAGCTGTGTGCATGTACAGCTGGGGCTAGAGGCAAATCAGCCCCATCTTAAACCAGTAATACTTTTCTCACAACCTGTTGGGAAGTAGGTTCACAGAAGTCCAAAATAATCCACTCATTTGTGGGCAGAAAATAAATGTCAAAAATTTCGCTTAGATTGAAGACCCTGCAAAACCATTCATCCCTGCCATGTTCTGCACTCTGTTTTAATGTGTTATCAAAGAGAAATAATTCACATAAAGGTACAGCTTGCTTTTGTCATCGGTACCCATTAAAAAAGAGATTGAGACATCCTTATTGTGCCGCTTGGAGAGTCTGAAAACCTAATCTTGAGGATACTTAGCCGAGCGAGTTGGAGACAGGCTGCCGGAGAGGAATTGGCAGCAGCTATCCCTCCGTCTCCCGCTGTTAGGAGGTCTGCGTTATCTGTTCCATGAACATGCAATTACCCTTGATTTTCCCTCTCGCAGATAAGTGTATATACCCAGTGGAGCGGCAACCTGAAGGAGAAACGTTGGCAGAGGTGGTGCTCTGTCCGTTTTAGCAAGCAACTTTCTTTCCCTTTTCTTTTGCATAGTTGCCGTGTCCAAACAATACCCTCTGAGAACATTCCATTTCATTCACTCAGTCATCGTCTGGTAAATTATACCACACACTGTGACTTTCTGAGATGTTTTTCCCCCCATTTCCTCAAGTGGTTACAAGATATGTACCTCACACACCAAATATCATTACACACACTCTCTCTCTCCTGTCTCGAATCAGAGACGGGCACCGTGGGGCATGGATGGAGTGTAATGGTATGTCTGAGGTGCCCCCCCCAGCACCACTTCAATTTAACACCAATAAAATGACTCAGCTTTGGCGTGTCTGCTGGTCTGCCATGTTTCATTGTTGACAGATGTCACAAAACTTTTTACTTATTGGAAGTAAAGGCACAACCAATGAGGGAATAACATCCAAATACATTTTAATTCAATATCCAAAAATGTCTACACAGATCAACCTTAATTACACATTAAACCCACAGACCAGTGAAGTGAATAACATTGATTATTATTACTGAACCCCCAATTTTTTAACTGTTGGACCAAAAATAAGCTGGTTCTGAAATTGATTTCCAGCTGGAACCAAAAGAATTGCAATGGCATCAGTGGGCGTGTTGTTCTACACTTTAAAGAGAAGGTAGAATACGACAATCTTAATGGAATGTTCAAGATACAAAGTAAGGAAACAAAGTATTTTGTGTCAATTTAGCCATCTTGTGCCACGTGGCTATTACTAATTAATTCCATTTTGTAATGCTCCTCATTGATGGTTTATTCTTGTTCACAATGGTTTTGCTCAAAACTAGTGGAATGCCAGGCTGGTTCATTAGATGTTATCAAGGATCAAAGAATCCTGAACATAACAAGTGTAAAAACCATCCCCTGTAAGTAAAACATCTATTTTGTCTATGATACATTTTACAAGGTTTGTGTTCATCCAGAGGGGAACATCTCAAACACATGATACAAGAGTAGTGGCAGGCTTGGTGTTCACACAGATGTGTGGATCAATAGTAAGGCTGGTGATAAATAATTTAACAAAAGGGCAACAAGTAAGGAATGAAAAAGAAGAGGTCCAAGGACGGATCCCTGAGGAACCCTTTGTGTATGAGCATTGGCTGAATTGTGTTTACCTAAAACAAAAAAAGCACATATATTTACCTGGGGATAACTTTATCTTGTAAACTGTGTCTAATTGTTCATGCTGTTGCCAACTTGCCACTGTTAAAACAGTAAGTAGTTTTAACTTTAAAAGTATGTACTTTCAGGGTTGCCTTGACATTTAGAAAATGTTTCTTTTGTTTTGTTACTTTCATTATGTTCACATAATTAAAGTTTGGTGAACTAACAAATGTCAAGGCAGCTTTCGCAGAGTGAGAATCAGAATCAGATCACTTTATTGATCCTGGAGGAAACTGCTTATGTTAAGACTACACATATGAGACCAAGTATCAACAATAAAAAAATATATAAAATAAAGTGAAACTCTTCAGAAATACTGTTAGTACTAAATACACTACACTATATACATAAACGGCTGTGGTCAGTAAAAGAGGAGGATATAAATACTATACATAAATAAATAAAATGACTACTAATGCATTTTAAATTCTAGTTGAAGATGTTGTCTAACACATAGTGTATTGACTGATAAATTGTTTTGTAAACAGCCTAAGCACATGAGGTCCAATTCTGCTTGATATTTCACTCTTGAGTGTTGGGTTTGAGGCAACAGTGCCACTTCCTCATCCTGGTGGCTGATTCCGGTGGTCCCTCTTCCCAGAGATACACACTCCTGCTCTCAGATTTGCAGGGCGAGATAAAAGATTGTGCGCTCTGGGTAACATATTGACGGCGGGATTTGAAGTCGGTATGCTTCTCAGCAATTCCCACCATGACCAAGAACCCAGAGAGAACTTTTGATCACTCGCCTCAGAGCCGTTCTTCGCTCCCCATCTTTTTTCTGCTGAGGGGTATGTCTGCTGAGGGAGCGCGGAGGGGTCCCGGATCTCCCTATATATTTAATCTTTCTGATTAGCACAGGTGCGGGACCTGTCAGGATTCACAGTGAGTCAGCTGTGGGCTTTGCGAGGGAGTGGTGGGAGCTGGGGGGGGGTGGGGGGGTTTGTGCTGTCAGTAAAGAAGATTAATCCATGGCCTGTGAGAAATTAGGCTGTGTGTTCTCTCACTCACTGCAGATGCTTTGATCAGGGCCCCTTACGTGATTAGAGGCTGACCCTGACATGACAGGCTCGAGAACTTGTAAAAGAAGCATGGAGTTGGGGGGTTGGGGGGTTTAGGGGGGAGTTAAAACTTTGTGCATATCGTACCCTGGGAAGGCCAGAAAGAAAAGAGTCAGAATTATTCCAAGGCTGTCGCTCCACCCTTCGCTGGCGTCTGGTGGGTAATAAAGATTTCATGTATTCATTTTACTCGGTCAAAAATTGCAATCTATAATGACCTGACATTTCTTCTTTAAAACTAGCCTGAAGCCCCCAAGACATGAATGTTAAGCAGGGTCTCCTCCGGCTCTGAATCATGCCGGAGCAAACCCACCTGTTCCCGAATGTTTACTTACCTGTTTGTCGCTTTATTACTGACACGGTTCATTGTTTGTTTGTTGTGGGGGGGGGGTGTCCAGTCCACATAGAAAAGATGTTCAGTGTTGATTCAATACTCTCCATTACACCCACCTTGTCAAGCAGAGAAATGTTCAAGGAAGTCCGGTGACCCTTCCATTAATTCCCCGCGAGGTTGAGGGAAAAGATCGGTTTCTGGTGTCAGTTTGTTGATGGATACAGGGCTGTAATACATCAGCCTGATTGGTGTGTTCCCGTCTGAGTTTGAATCATATCCCCACTGTCACCTCAGACTCTAGCAAGTGGCTGGACGGCCCCCAGTCCCAGCATATTAGGCCCACTCCAATGCAGTTTATCAGCTTTAGCGCGGATAGTCACGGAGATTAGAACGTGTAAAGCTGATCGTTCTGAATTCCCTCTGCTTTCTGCCTGGAGTTGCTATAAGCACTATAAAGGCTGCCTCAAACTCCTTAACGCAGCGTTCGATCTCATCTGGAGGAACCTCAGCAACACTTTACCTGGCATCAACTGCTAATCTCCGAAGGCAACAGGATGTGGGAAATGTTTACACAGCCCATCTTGTCTCATCACCAGTTATTTATGGCTGACTTTATTGGTGGCTCCTGAAATGAGTGCTTTTAAAATTTAGATCAGTTTCAGGAATTCAGACACATCGTAAAAACAATGAATGAACCCACATTGGTTTGGAATCAGTTTTGATTTTAGGGAGTGTTTGTTTGCATTACCAGAAAAAAAAGATCCAGTGAGGTTACAAATGCCAGGGTGGTACTTCTTTAGTGTCTTTAGATATGGAATATATTTGTTGTAGTTGTACTGATTATGTCTTGAGACCCAGATGCAGTGGACTTTGGTGTAATTCAGAGCTAAAACAAAGGGCATAAAGGCATTAAAATCAACATACCAGGGTCCTGATATAGACAACCTGTGGCTTCAAATGTGGTGTGGACTGGACTTCAGGATACGGATTCTGGCTGCCTGGTGTTTCTGATTCCAGGACCTGTCTCACTGGAGCCTCTCACTGGAACCTCACAGCGGCATTGTCTCCAAACACCCGTCTGTCTCTGGGTTATTGATTATTCAAAATGATGTGGAGGATAGAGGTGAAAATGTACCTCACTCTCCTGAGAAGAGGAACTGTCCCTTTAAAACTCCGGACCTTTTTTTTTTTTTTATTCTATTTTATTCTATTTTATTTTTATCTTCTATATATTTATGTAAAGTTGGGGGAACACAAGCCTAAGAATTTCATTACAGTAATGATGCTACATTGTTATCTGTATATGACAATAAAACTTGAAACTTAAAGTGTATTAACCAGCCCAACAAAATGTAGCAACTAAGTGTAATGACTGGAGCAACAAGTGAAACTATTGCATAACGATCTATACTGGTGTGCAAAAGTTTTGGCACCCCTGTCACATGGGAAATTGAATTTATGGTGCATAATCTCTTTTTACTTCCCAAATTCGACCCAAAGAATGTGGTCCGTACAAAAGTAATCACACATTTTAGATTTTAATATGTTAAAAGTCATGCATGGAAATGAGCATGAAGTGCCATGTTTTTTTCTCTGCAGAGGATTTGCACTTATTTTCCCTTCAGAAATCAGCCAGACAAACAATAATAACTGACTGTAATATGAATGGAGTCACTGTCAACTGTCAACACTGGTGTGCAAAAGTTTTGGCACCCCCCTGGCCATGTGGCAAGTTACAACTGTTCCAGAGAGAACACACTTAAAATGTGGTGATTTTATGCTAATTTTAGTGCAGATTTAACACATAAATATGTGACTTGTGCAAAAGTTATTTCCACATTTATATTTTATAGTCCTAAACCAGAGTACATTTTAAACTCAGCCAAACAGGGGTAGCAAATAAAAATTGGAGCAGTGTTGCATTTCTCCATCCTCTCCATAGAAAGGAGACTGGACTGTTCGGAGCCGTGGACAGAGGCCTGTGAGAGACAGACCTCATCTGCTCAGTTCCATTCTGCCCTGCCCCGGCCGAGCTGCTGGATAAGTAGGTCAGCATGCAGGGTGCGTACCCACTCATCAGAGGGATTTCAGCACCGAGCAACAGTTTCCACTGTGTGCGCCAACTTCAGATTCCCTGAACAGCGTGGTGTGGTTTGGTGAGGTGGGAGGATAAAATGTTTACTGGCTTTATAATCTTTATAGGCCTCAGAGGGTTCATTATTTTTGGCCCATTCTCAGTCCTGGACACTCTGTCTCTCTCACTGTCCTCTCTCATCTCTCACTCCTGCTCCACTGAGCTCCATCGCTCATCTTAGAGCTGCGATTTGGAAGCACAAACTTTGGTTTTATGGGTGAAAAAAAGTTTAAAAAACATTAAAACCGAACCATAGACTTGAACATGGATCTTCTCTGGTTCAGCGCCCAGTGGACCACCTTTGAGGGGTGGGGGTGGAGGTGGGGGTGGTATCACTGGCTCTTACCAGGCCAGGACGGCTGAACATGTAGCTGCATTCACTGGTTAAATTATTTAGAATGAATCCACAACAAACAGCCAGATGTCTTTTTTTACAAGTGCCCTGAGCTTTAGTGTCTCGAAGTCTGTTTATGAGGCTTTGCGTTATTTTTTCTCATTTGTGTTTATTTTACTTTTTGTCCTTTTCTGCCCACCTTAACTCATGATGATTTTAAAAGTGATTTTACCGTCCTTTCTCTCTCTCCCCTTACATTACAGGTGATTTGCCACAAAAATCGATTTTTTAAATAATTGGCCTTGATCATCTGATCGATTTTTTTCACAGATGTTTTGATGCTGGAACCCTGCCTATATTTCAAAACCTGTTAGAGAAGAAGAGGCACCACATTAAGCTATAATAATTATAATACTACTACTACTACTACTACTACTACCACAGTATGCTATAATAATAATAATAATAATAATAATAATAATAATAATAATAATAATAATAATAATAATAATAATAACAATACTACTAATACTACTACTAATAATAATAGTAAAAGCCTGATGTCTCAAAATGGGCTTGAGCAGCTGCCCATTGACTCCTATTATCAGTGAGAGTGGAGTGAGCTGAGTTTGTGAGCTGAGTTGATTAGTTTAGATCTACAGTCTGATGATCAGAGAGAGAAAGCACTTGTTTTCCACAACCTTTTCCCTGACAAAGCACTTCAAGTTTTATGTGATTTTTGACCCCTGTAACTAAATAAGTGATGATACATTATAAAATGTATAAAATTAACGTGTAACTTACAGTTAAATGGAATTAAGTGAAACTTTTCTACTCAAATATGACATTTTAAAACTAATTTTCCGTTTCCGTTTATTTGCTGAGATTAATACATTCAAATATAAACTGTGCCATAACTTTTGTACAGACTGCATTTTATATGTTAAGGGACCCCCCCCCCCCCCGCTCCCTCTGTGGGTTTTCCCCTCCCACTTGTGGGTGGAGACTATCATGAAAGTTCTCCCGGGTTCGGAGATCTTGAGGTTTTTTTTTGGTTCTACGTGACACAGGAACACCAAACAAAGCTGAGCATGACGTCTGACACCTCGAGCACCGACACACACCGGGAGAACTTCCATATGAGGAGCCATTTTACTGTATGATGGCGATTTATCATGTATTGTGCTTCTGGCACGGATCTGTGGATCCTGGAGCCTGTGCCGGTTTTATTGTCTGTGGTATTCGACTGTGTGTCGAAAAGTTCCGGAGGATTCCTTTAACTGGAGCTCTGGTCCTTCAGGACGGGAGGAAGCGTCGCTTTATTGGCCGCGTTTTATGTGTTAGAGCTTTCAGACTCCCACTCAAAAGCACAAACCAAACTGTTATGTGAGAATTTCTTCATCTCCCACACATCTGCCACGCCGGCCCGACACCCCGGTAATCTGGGAAATGTCGCAAGACGAAGGGCCAGTGGGCTTCGGCTGTAGGTGCTAATGTTTTTTTCTGGCTTATGTAAGAAATTATTCATTAATAACACGTTACACAACTAAGTGAAGTACAGGCAACTCAAATGAGTCACGTACTGTAAACCGTTCAGGGAAATAAATAAATAAATAAATAAATAAATAAATAAACGACTGAATTCTGTGGAAAACGGGCGTCCAGGTTCGAGCCCAAGTCGCTGTAAAGATGAAGATGAACAGAAGCTACAAGTCTTTGTTCATTCGCGGTTTTGTTGGTCTGTTCTGATGAAAAACACAGTAAAGAAATGAAACGAGACACTGCAGAGTGAGGAAAGAAAGCAAGAATAATAATGAAGGGATGGATGAAAGGGGTTTAGCTGTAATGCTTACACATTGTAACACTCACACACACACACACACACACACACACACACACACACACACACACACACACACACACACACACACACACAC
>JBBPDB010000002.1:175654-187026 GCA_037974465.1 Brachypetersius altus | reverse complement strand
TACAACAGAATTGCACTTTGGGCAAGTGATGCAGTAATGCTTAAACAATAAACCGTGCCTATAAGAGGTAAGCAAATATGCAATTTGGAATATTTAGCCTTGTGAGCTGAGAAGCCTGAGGGCTGGTGGGGAAACAGCTCACTCAGTCTGGCCGGTCTGTGTATCTGTGATGGTTTGGTGAGTTATGTTCGCAGCAGCCTGGCAGTGGCTTGTTACGGACTGCAGTGCCTCCTTCATCAGCCCGGCCATAATAACAGTGTGAAATCTTGAGAGAGACACAGGCACAGCACAAACCCGGCCAACACACACTCCCTGAGCAGATTAACCTTTCGCCAGGACCCACAAGAGCATGCTGGAGTGCTGGAGTGAGCATCACCTAGCCAGAGCTCTGCAAAGCGAGCTGCTTGTTTACAGTAATCTCATCTGGAGGATCCTGATCAATGGCTGCACAGCAGTAGAGCAGCATGAATTTCTCCAGATTTCTGACTGGTCAGTGTGAATTAGCCTGTGGAACACGAGCGGTATGGATCCATGCCTGCAGCGAAACAAATGCTAAATCCTCATCAAACTCCTTATCTGGAAGTTTCCCCGGTGTGTGTTGAGGCGTCAGACATCATGCTGAGCTTTGTTTGATGCTCTTGTGTCATGTAGAACCAAAATGGTTGTGATTAAGAAAACATGTAAAGTCACACATAAACGCCCCAAAAGAATGAAAATGCCTCTGTTTCTGTTGTTTTAGTTCCTAGAAACAGACAGAAAGAACCCGGGAGAACTTTCAGGGCAGTCTCCAACCATGAGGGGGGGGGGGGGTTCTGATTGTTTTAGACCGTTTATATTTACTGAAATCAGATTTTACTGATATTACTGTACAGTTAAACAAATCGATAAATTACATTTACATTCATAACACCCCTGGTCAGCAACTGCTGGTGTGACTTTTTACGCTCGAAGGGAGTTCTAAGGGAGAACACCTATGTTTCCAGATACTGTAAGCCAGTGGCGGGAGTGCAGAAGAATAGTAATGTGGCTGAAGACATGCTCCTGCATTCTGAATCAACTACAAGGCCTTACAGCACATACAGGAACATCTGTGCTAAACTCTGATGACCTTGCATGTTTGTACATTGTGCATATGTTGTTACTTGTGTATAGATAATTAAATCACATGAGTAGCTGTCTTCCTGAGCAGTACTCTGTGTGTGTGTGTGTGTGTGTGTGTGTGTGGTTTGTTAGGCTTTACTGATCAGCGTTCAGTCCCAGAAGACCATGAGCATGGCTTCTGCTCTGAGAGGGAGCGAAGAGGGGAATTAATCTGCCATGCAGGTCATTTCATACCACTCTGACCTTTAATTCAACACGCCACTGGAGCATATGCTGTGTTTTCCGAGTACATTTATATTGCACTCGACGAAACAACAGTAATTTTCTAAAACAGAAAGCACTGCTCAGAGGCAGGGAAGCAGCAACAACACGCGCAGCAAATGAGGACCTTCATTCAGAGAGCCATTCGCTCGCAAATAGCTCAGACACCAAACATCAGCTCCATCAGTGCTCCTGGCTCTCAGAGCCTCAGAAGAGTCGCTTCATCTTTCAGTTCAGTCATTTTGACTATGTTAGAAAATTATCAGAATTTAATTACATAATTAAATTGACACGCAATTACATTTACGTTTAATGTATTTTCTGTATCATCAAATCTGTTTTCTGTTTGTTTCAAACATATCAAATCTAGGATCAAAACCAGGTTTTTTTCACCAATTTTCATTTTTTCGACACATTCATTGTATCATTTGAGAAAATGATCAGAATTAAATTATATAGTTAAAACAAATTGATACATAAGAAATTATATTTACATTCTGGCTAAGCAACTGCTAGAAGCCTGTTGTGATTTTATTGTAACATTGTGTGTGCACACCGGTTGGGTGAGTGTTCACAGCTAATTGCATTGAAACGACATAAAATTTCGGAATGCTGTCCATACCTTTTTGTAGCTAAGACATATGTTTACAAGGTTCAAACTTCAAAAGTCTTGCTCAGACATATTTAGGATTATGATTCTTACTTTGTTCGAAAATAGTTTTTGTCATGTCATGTTTACACAAGGACACCGTACAATAAAACAAGTGCTACAAACCGTAAAGAAAATTAAAATAAAAAGAAATAATAATAATAATAATAATAATATTAATAATAATAATAATAATAATAATAATACTTAAAAATGTAAAGGTGTAGCAAATTGCCTCAAAGTGCCATAAAGGCCTCGGATCTCAAAGAGTTAAGTCAAAGTGATTGTCTGTCTTTACTGGTTCCCGTGTCTGTCCACCGTCATTTACCCATCATTCTGTCTAGAGCTCTACCCAGTATGTTATTTGTCTGGATTCAGTGTTTTGGTTTTCTTGGTGTTTTGGCCCTTGTGTTTAAATGAAAGTCTGATAGTCCTGGACATCTGCGTCTGCGCCCCCCTCTCTGCCTGGAACCGTGCATGAGTGAGAACATTCAGTTTGTTTCATCAGGTTTGAGTCTGTCTGTTTGCTTCTGTCAAAAATAAATTCACTAACTGGAATTATATGAGGAAAATAGAGCAGAAGCAGAAACTGGAATGTAATTATATAATTAAATAATCTGATAGATAATTACACTTACAGTGTATGTCATCAGCTTTGAATCTGTCGAACTGTTTCTGCCAAAAAAATGTCAAACGTACCCACAACTATTATCATTTAATTTTACAATACATTCATTTTTGAGTTCAATTCTGATGATTATGAGAAAATCATCAGAATTTAAATTGATACATAATAAATTACATTCACATTCAGTTTATGTTCTGTATCATCTTGACAAAAATGTCAAATGTATCCATGCTAGTATAATTTCATCACATTCTAATCCTAATTAAATATTTCAGGACAAATGAAGAAATCTGTGTGATGTTCACAGGTAAGGGAATCACTTTTTTATTTTCTTCAACTCTTCCTGTCAAAAGTTTGTAGATGTACAGCTTTGAAAATGTTGAAATACAAGCAGAATGTTTCCTTTGTCAGTTTTAATAATTTATAGGGAAATTAATTTACATCAGGAAAGTGTTCTCAGCAACATTTTCATAAATAGTATTTATGAAAAAGTATTTATGAAAACTGTGCAACAGGAAAACAACAAACTACCTTTTCATAAAATAACAGAACCTCAAAACTGCATATATCTTTCCCCCAGACATTCCTCAGAGACTGAGTAGAAGCTTAATCCATTTTTTGACCCCAAAATAATTTTTTATTCAATTTTTTGACTCTCAAGTGAGAGGTGAAGTCAGGTGAAATTGGCTGTTCTGTTAGAGAGAGATTTGTTTTGGGTTTTTTTGTTTACGAACATCTCTGACACAGCTTTGAGTTGTGAAATGTTTGTCTGAACCTGTCCAGACACAACTATTAATCATTTCTTTTTATAAAAAAATAAGTCACTCTCTGGCTGGGCTCAAATTTTGTGACGGTGCATCTCCCCAGTCTAGATTGTGACCTGCGTTTGTGCTGATTCAGTTGGTCTCTCTTATTTTATCCTCCCAGCATTTGTTACCTTAAATAGTTTATTTGGCAAAAAATATGAAATTCGCTGGACTACGGTACGTTCAGAAGAAGGATTTTGCAGGACTAGAGTCAGTTATAACAGACCTTTGTGAACTACAGTTGGCTGAGACTGAATTTTAGTGCACTGCAGGTGGATTCAGAAACACTTTTGTGGGACAACAGTTGGTCCAGATGGGTCTCCAGTCAGTTTAGTGGGGCTACAGTCAGTTTCAGCTGGGTCAGACACACTTTGGTTGGACTACGGAGTGTTAAAATAGAATTTGATGGGACTCCAGTTGATTCAGACAGAATTTTGCTGGACAACAGTAAACAGTTTTGTTATATTTGTCCAAAAGGAAAGTTCCCAAACTTTTAATGGGCAGTGTAGATGTCCAGGCCCAGAGACAGTCAAACCATACAAAAATGGATGGGTTTCAAGTTTAAAGAGTCACTGGATCTGAGGCAGAGGACCTTTCACTCTTTCACACACACAGAAATTCATCCCCCCGTCTTGATTAATGGGAAACCAGAGAGCCCAACCATTCCCCACCAAACAGACACACACATGGTGGAGCTAATTTACACTGGGTAATTAATTAGATTACCAGCTGCATTCTAATTGTCAGAGTAGGAGGGGCCGACGATCCCCCCCAGTGAGCCGCGATACTCTGGCAGATGTGCGTAAAGAAAAACTAATAAGATGCTGTTGATGCAGGAACTTTTTTTTAATGCAAAGAGCAACAGAGTGGATTTCACTCCTCGCTGTGCTTTGCATTTCAAATCTAATCAAAGCCCTGCCTGTTCCTCTGACTGACAGCACACACAGGTAGATTACCAGACACTAATATGGATGCGCACGGCTGATGCGGGGAGGCTATGGTGACTAATCCTGTAGCTTCCGCTGCTTTAATATCAGCCGGGGACACTTCAGAGGAGTCTAACTGATCCGAACCAGCGCATCACTTAGCATATCGCAAAGAGACTCGCAGTGCGGACCAGTATTTTTCTGTTTTTCGTCCATAAAAGTCACATTTTAGGATACAAGGAACAGACTTTGGTTTTAAAGAAGACCACAACAGTCATTTTCAGGAGACGTTCCATTTATTTGCTTTACTTTAGCGCCTGCACGCTCATGTTGTTCCTCCAAGCTAAAAAGCCAGACGGCAAGAAAAGCGGAAGGTAATTTCCTCGGGCCACTAATATCTACACTTGCAAATAACCCTGGAGGTGCACTTATCCTTGAAGAAAAAATAAAAAAGGAGAGAAAAGAAAAACCTTCATGCTATTTTATCATCAAACACACACCTGTGAAAGCCTGGCATGGCCAGAGAAATTTATTTCTTTATAAGTATATACATGTACAGATGCCTTTTCATGTCCACAACAGACACAAACAAACAAATTAATCTCAGAGCCAAAGCGAGGGAAATTGGGGTCTTGAGGAATGCGCGAAGTCTTGTCAAGATTGACTGACGCACAATGGAAGCATTTGGGGCTTTATCCAGGTTTGAGCGAGAGAGAAGAAGTAATTAATCTGATAAAGTGCGGGAGTCGTCCCCCTCGCCCACAGTCTCTCTCTCCTTTTGTCTGTTTCTTCAAACAAACCGGAAACTTCCAGTCCCTCTACGGCAACACCCAATCCTTCCTTTCTCATTTCAGACGCTGAACAGTAGAGCAGCGCGGCTGAAGTCTTTGTCCATACAGAATATCGAGGGGTCACCTTGTCATCTTAAGCCTGGACAGTACGCAGTTAGGGGGTGGCGGGATGAAGAAAAAAAAAATTACCTGACACAACTGCACCCAAGCAAATCTATTCAAGGAGGGAGGAACAAAATGCGAACGGTAAGCAGAAATGTCTGGCCGCATTAAAAAAATTGCTTCTCGCACGAAAAAAAACATCACGCTTGGAGTGAAAGTGTGAAGCTCATGAACATTAGCGTCTTACGGAAGCAGAAACTGAAGATATTATTAGTGCATCTTGACTCCGCTCGTGTCGGACAACATCATAAATCACTCCGGTGGGGCTGCCCAGAACATCCGGGCGGAGCTCCGATCACTCTGACAGGACGTAGGACATAAAAGGAAAAAACGCTTTGTGTCAACAATCGCACAAATTAGCGTCTCACACTGGTATCTTCACACAGACAAAACGATCCGGGTCATATGTCAGCTGACCTTTCCCTGCCCCCTTTACAAGGGTTTTCCTGTTGGAGGGAAGCTGGACTGATAACACTGATAAAAACATCAGTCTGATGAGCAACTGTGGCCTCAGCATAGAGTGCAATGTTTATAGTCTCAGTCTCAGACTTGTCTTGGGACTCTCTGGTAGTTGGACTCTGATTCGTCTTGGGCTTGTTGGTTTTTGGACTTGTCCAAGTCAAGACCAAGGCCAAAAAGGTTTGAGTCCCAGTAAAGACAGAATCGAAAGAGGTTCAAGAACGATTTCAAAGATGTTCGAGTCCAAGTCCAGTCCAGGGAGGTTTGGGCTCAAGTCAATAAAACACACTAGCCTATAAAAACGGGGCTAGTGTGTTACTTGTGAAATTTTATTTATTCAAAGAAATCATTTTGAACATTTAGAACTCACCAAAAATGAAGCACATTATATTTTAATGTTACAAGATCACAATAATCTTCATATTGCAAACTACAATAAAAAACAATAAATAAAAATAAAATATCTAGAATGGCTGACAGCATCAATTGACGTAATTTCATCAGAATCGCTTCTATTGGCCTATTGGAGCTGTACAACGGGTCTAAAGTCCATTGGACACTTGCTACTTTTTGCTTATATGTTAATTTTGCACGATTGACCTGATCCCGCCCGTCAAGTCAAGTAGATTTTTATTGTCATTTCTACCGTATACACAGTACGTAGTAAAAATGAAACAATGTTCCTCCAGGACCAGCAACACAAGAGCAGAACAGAGCAAGAGCAACAATACCCCTAAACAAGACAGGACACCCCTAAACAAGACAGGACAAGAGAATGTATAGTGCAAATGACAGTGGCTACATTGAGGATAAGTACAGTATTTGACCAGGACTGTAGTTTAGCAGCAGAGATGTGCAAGAGTGCAATGTTCCAGAACATTAAAATCCATCTGTATTTGCAGGTACCCGTCTGTTCTGGAACCCTTACCTGCTCATAGTAAGTCCCTCACAGCGATCTCCTTCTGACTTGAATATTAGATTCAATATTTTCCTCTGGTTAACCTGAGTATTTCAGCCTAACAGCAGGCAACCTTTGCATCTTATTATTTATTATTAATACATGTCTCACAGTCACTCCTCATATTAACTCCGAACACTGGTTGCTTCTTGCCTTCTTGCTGTTTTGCTGACCTTTGGTGACACAATAGGGATGGATTCCCTCTTTCAGCTACTCCAATTTAACATCGTCAACATTCCATATAAACACTGGAGATGCCAGACTCCATTCACTACCACAATAAATAAATCAGATCTGATTTACTTTAAAAGTCTTCAGGAACGTTTTAAGTGGCCATCTATGACACTGGGGTATAAATATAAGGCGACACTGAGGCCAAATTCCCTCAGATGGTAAGAGAACACACTAAACAAATGAGACAAAAGTGTGTCAGTGTGATTTAGTCAGTAAGTAAGAGGCTTAAAAGTGTAGCGAGCCATCCTGGAAGAGAGTGTGTGTTTGGTTTACTATCACCCATCACTAAGGGCGGGATGGGTAGAGAGATAAAAAATGTATATGGGTGGAATAAAAATGTGTAGAAATGTGTAGAACATGCATTTGAAGTCTTAAATAATAAATTAACCCCAGTTTCAAGTGCACCAGAAGCCTTTCCTTTCGTCAAACATCAGTTTTAACCTGGATATGACTTGAGCGTGCAGGAACTTGGACTGAAACTCGGATCCATCATCAAAGAGAATAAAAGTCCAAGCTTTTTCAGAACAAACACTCAGGTTTGGTTTGGAGAAAAATGAAGGATTATAGGTAAGGGAGCTCACCCCAATCAAAATATAGCTCAGGATCTCTGGGGTTTTCACCTGAGTGATTCAACAAAGAAGATCCTGGTGGATCTGGAGAGTCTGTAATGAAGAAACTGATGTTCTGTTGGTGAACTGAGCTGCACTAACGTGTACCAGCGTCTTCTTATCTTACCTTAAGAGCATTTTTCATACTGAAAGTGTGAGACTGAGCTAAATAACCGCATATCTAATATTGTCAGAAATCTGCTCCTTCATTACCTTAGAACAGGCCTATACAACTAGCGTCTGGCAAGACCGCCAGTAAATCAATGTGTGATTCAAGGGTTTTGGATCATGATAGTTTACATTTACGTCATACACACACACACACACACACACAGTAAGGGGAAAATCTTTGCAGCTGTAGCTCGGTGATGTATCTATTCTAACGACTTTAACGGTCAGAGTTCTCGTTTAGAACTGGACCGTTAAAACGGCTATGTTTGACGGTTAAAACGGCACTGACAGAGTGCCCCCCCCCCCAAATGCTATAGCAGCTGAATAGCCCTGCCTTAGAAGAACCACTTAGAATCACTTAGCCCTGCCTTAGAAGAACCTTAGGATGTGTGGATATGCAGCCTTTTAAAGGCTCCTTCATATAATGTAATGCTTTTTCACCAACTTTCTAAAATCCCTCACATCGCATGGTTCTGTAAAGAACCACTTCGTAAATGAAGTGTGGGAGTGTGAAGAACCTTTTCAAGACCACATAATGTAAAAGTTATTGGATGATCCTTTAAAATTGTAAAGAACCATGAGATGTGTGAGTGTGAAGAATATTTGAAAGGTTCCTTTACATCAGGTAAGGGTTCTTTAACAGTTTTTTGTGCTCTCATAAGCAGCATTTTGTAGCTCTTTAAATTATAAAAAAGTTTCTTTTGTTTTTACTTTTACAATCACAAAGCGCATGTACGAAACAGTTCTTCTGAACTAAAATAATTCTTCTCTCTCTGCCACCCTCAGACCAATTAGGCAGCCGATAATTACAGTTACTTAATTAAAGAAGAAAAACTGCATGAAACTAGTCATGTTGCAAGAAGTAGTGTATCTAAATGACATTTTTTTCAAAAAGTAGACAGGAAATGTAAAGGTGTAGCTGCCAGGTGGTGAAAGTCAGTGAGGTTTAACACTCTTTACTCCTTTATCAGGTAAATGGTGCAACAGTACCTGCATGAAACGTCTGACCTCAGATCTGTAGAGTGAGAAGGTTTTATGAATTTAGTCTCTCGATCTTCAACCCAGCTTTACAGTTTCTGCAAAGCAGGATGTGATTTCCCAGCAGAAACTGTTCGAACCACGTAGCCGCTTTCCCACGAGGGTCAGAACTGCACCGAAGACAAAACACAGACAAACAGAATAGATAGATACACATTGTCTGTTTTCAGTTTTTTATCCCCCACCCCCGAAATAGAGTCCAAGACAGGTTTAAAACATGCGTCCACCGGACAAGTCACTGAAACATAAAGGTGAAATTCATCATAGCTTGTGTAGTATAGACCCAGCTCCCTCTGTCCGCGGGGGGCGGTGGGGTTGGGGTTAACAGCGATATTTTTTTTTCTCGCGCCGTTAACGACCCAGCACTAATATATATATGTATATATACACACACACACACTATAGGGCTGCAGGATATTAGGAAAATATGCGATAATGTAGTTGAGTGTTGCGATGGTGATATCACATGCGATAAGTGAGTAAAAACTTAGCCTTTATAGGGTTAATGGTTTTTTTTAAAGAATTTGCTTAAACAGAGCATTTTATGCCTCCCATAAAACATTTGAACCGTTAAACAATGTAATAATTTGTAATCTTAAATAAATGTAAACATTATTTAAATTATAGTAAGAAACAAAATAGCCAAAGCCAGAATAAAATAGCAAAAGGAACAATCTATAACAGCAGCACAGTAATGTTTTTGCCCTCTTCTCTGTGGCTCTGGATGAAGAGTTTTGCAAAAACACCATTTATTACAGTTCAGTTAGTCTTTCACGATATGGATATTGTGCATTTTGATATCGCGATGACAGTAAATTTGTCATCGCAATATACGTCAGTGCTGGGTTTCTACTTTCTAGTGTCAAAAACACAACCAAGAAAGCAGTAAAAAGTATCAAGATATATATTTATTTTAATGTAGTCGATATTTCATGAGTTGGTTAGAACAATTTTTGCTCTATGCCTCCAGCCATTGTGTGGATTAAAATTTCATAAACACACCTAATCTTATCAAATGAAGTAAAGCAATACCAGGCATTTGATGGTGCTACAAGTAATACTGTGATTTCATGAGGAAAGAGGTCCAGAAATGGTTAAACTAACACTTTAACAAACATATAACTACTATTTACTGTATTAATGTTGTTTATATTTACTATAACAATACTACTGCCTTGTAGTAAACAGTCTAATAGATTTTTTAACAGTACTCTGTGTGGCTATATAAATAATTAAATATATATATAATACAAAATACACACACTTTTTCTGTGCTCAAACATTTAGACGTATCCACATTAGGTAGAACAATGTTCCCGTGTACTCGTGAGGCGAGGAAGTGTGCACCATGTGTTTGACGGCAATGACTCGCATCAGTCTTGCGCCTCAAACTCATTAGAGTCATTTCCAGACAGCCTCAGGTCACGCATTAGTCACAGTGGTTAGCAGCTCCGGGTCCTTTTGCTTCGTCCCTTTATAAAAATGAGTGTTTTTCTGTACAGTAAATAGCATCTGCCATGCAATACATCTCCACTATCGATCCCTGGACATTGGGACTGGCGTGTATTTAAACAATAATTGATTTCTTTCCCTTGCAGGGTGTCACCTGAGAATGGATTGAAGCACCTTGGAGGCAGCTGGGCTAATAATCAGTGTTGGGGGCTTTGGAGAGGTGGAGGCTTGTGTGAATGTTTTAATGAGTTAAAATTGGGTCGGTGGGGGCATCACATTTTCCGACCCTGTAAGAGTTGCTGAGAACAGCTGGCAGGAGAGCTCAATTCAGAGGTCAAATTTATTCAACAGCACAAAAAAAACCATGAGCGCATTCACTGGACTGTTTGGGCCTTCGGAGCCCCGTAGTTCCATTAGCTGTGATTGGTGTGGAAGTTTTTGCGCTAATTAAATCATTTCGCAGATTAACAGGTACAGCAAAAGGCGTCAGGTTGAATTAATGTCCCCAGAGGGAGCCGTGTTCGCGGAAAAAAACGACGGAAAATTAATCTGCGGGACTACAGATGTAAATATCGTCTTCGCTTCAGATTAGAGGCTTTTCACTTTTAATTATCTCCAGCAGTTTGAGATTAATAAGAGAAATCAAACCTGGAAACGGAGCGGCAGAGACACAGACGCCGGAAATCTAAAATTTCCGCAGCACTGCGGCTGTGGAAGAGCACACGGCTGAGGGTTACATGCTTCCAGTTGATGGATAGAAATGTGACGTTGCCATGTGAACACGAGGTGGATGCTGCGATGAATCTCGATGGTTGCATTAAGCTTTAAGCTGTCTGACCCAGACAGGGTGGCATCCCAATGGTTTAAGGACCACAATCTCACAGACAACGTGTCACCAAGGCAGCCTTGAGTTCCTGGCAGGATATAAACCCTTCTCACATTACAATATCCAGAACTGAACGGTGTTTAACCCTTAGTACATTTACATTCATGCTTTTATCCGAAGCAAATTCCATTCCCTAACTACAGGGGGCAGTCTCTCTCTAAAGCAACTTAAGGGGCTTTCAGACCGAACGCGGCAGGCGCTGCGCTTTGCTCTGAAACCCATTGTTTTCTATGGCTTGCGCG
>JBBPDB010000002.1:56388-74613 GCA_037974465.1 Brachypetersius altus | reverse complement strand
TGTCTGTCTGTCTGTCTGTCTGTCTGTCTGTCTGTCTGTCTGTCTATCTGTCTGTCTGTCTGTCTGTCTGTCTGTCTTTCTATGTATGTATGTATCTATCTGTCTATTGTGTGCTGTCAGTAATAAACAATGGCCTCTTTCCAAGTCTGTCTGTTGTTTGATTGGTCAACATTTTGTTCGCTGTACCGCATGTTTACTTGTGCCAGTGAAAAAAGCACCATAAATGTTGATTACAGCATTGTGATCTCATTTACAGCTTCCAAGCTAATGCCATTTTTTGGAGTTATTCAGGAGAAAATGCAGGCATCTGCCTGAAGCAGATGATTTGTACCAGTGGCAGGAAGTTAGAATGGGTAATGTAGCTTGTAAAACAGCAAATGTATCGATGGTCTCTTTAACTCTTGCCAGGTAGCACTGGCCAAAGTATTTTTTTTTTACGTTTGATACAGCTAAAAATAGAGGGCCTCTGTATACACTCACTTCAGACTGTGAGGGATGGGATGGGATGATTAATGTAAGTAACCTGCTGGCTTCCCAGCTCAAGGGTGAAAAGCGTGCCAGATTTCATGGTTCGGAAAACGAAAAATAATTTCATGCTTTATGAAGCAGGGGATAAATTGGATCTCGTTGGGGGCTACCTGGGACCATGGCGAGTCAAACTTGATTAGTATCATGGCAAGAATGAAAGGTCAGTCATAACCCGTTCACAATGGCATAGCAGGTGGATATTCAGAAATGCAATGAAGTAATGAAGAGCATGCAGGGAGTTAGTTTTGTGTAGCACTTTGGAAAAACATGTAGTGTTTTATTGTGTGTTCTTGTCAAGTGTGAAGACATATAAATGTGACTCTATGGCCCCTCTTTTGACCCTCTTTTAACATAACATCAAGTTTAGTTCTTGAGAAACTGGCCTATATTGTTAGTCTTCTAAAATGTATAACGTTTGAAAGATGTTTCTGGAACTATAAAAAAATGGGGAATTGAGAAAGCAGTGGGAGGGTGAGGTGATGAAAACTATCGGGAACGTACCTGTCATTTTTATTATTTTCTTTACTGCCATATGTTTAAGATATTCAAAGTGTTGGATGTTTATAAATACAAAATCCAATAAATATATGTCTACAAATGTGTGACTCTGTCTGCAGAACCTCATTGTGCAGTAGAGTCAGAAATGTTAAAAAAAAAGCAGATATTGTCATTTTCATGTGTTTTTGGACCGTTTTATACGGTGTAGGTTTAACCCCTTTCTGCAGGCCTCAGCTGACATTTACAGCATTTATCAGACGCTTTTATCCAAAGCGACTTCCATTCTCTAGCTAGAGGGGGCAGTCTCTCCCTGGAGCAGCTCGGGGTTAAGGGTCTTGCTCAGGGACCCAGTGGTGGTGCTGGAGGTAGGATTTGAGCCTATGACCTCTTGGTCCAGAGGCAAGTATCCTACCACTAGACCACCACCATCCCCCATTCCAAAAGCTGAATGGAAGTTAATCAAATCACACTTAGTTTATCAAATTATACTCAAATTAAATATATTCCATTTTTAAAATGTTGCAAAATCTTCAAAGCTGAACTGAAGGACCTCTTAAACAGTTGTAAAAGTGTGGGGTGTGTGTGTGTGTATGTGTTTTTGTTCTTACTTTTTCAAGACATTTGTTTTATTTTTACTTTTTAGGGGTAGACTAGCATCCATGTTACTTTCTTATGCTTTCAAAAACAAGAAGAATAAAGACGTAATAAAAGGTTATGAGTCAATAAGACCCAAGTGTGTACTTGTGAGTACCTATATGAGTAAAAAATGTGTGTGTGTGAGTGTGTGCGCGTGTGTGTGCTCTATTATTAGCTCCCAGTTTAGCATCATGGCAGAAGTCTCTCTAAATAGCCCAAATAATGTCAGATCTTTGTGAATTGAAGGTGATGAGAAGGGTCTTCAGAAGGCAGGGCTAAACAACTAGTGCGGCAGAGAACATCAAAATATTATTCACAATTATAACTTTTACAATAATATAAGTAGGACTGAATGAGGCAGTGTCTTTTGCAACCAAAAGGCCTGCTCCTCCAGATGAACATCAGAACACGGATGGAGTGTCGTGGACTCATTAAATGTGTTTTTCTCAGTTTTGGGTTTACCGGTACTGTGAGGTCTCGTCGGTGGCCACAGGGGGGCACTGGGGTTTTCATTTAGGTTTGGGTCTTTTATTTTGACAGCCTGAGGACACCAGGCAGGTAATAGCCGGAGGATGGTTTCCAGCTGCTTGTGTGTTCAGGATTAAGTGATTGTGTTTTGTTATTGGTTCGAGGCGTTTCGTGTTCTGTATTTAAGGTATAGTTAGGTGAACCTTGGTTGTCGGTCCACCGTCGCCTTTGCCGTGAACATAAACATAGCCTTACCACTGCAGTGGCTTTAAAAAATGCTTTGTGCTTCGTAGTGTGCCTTTTGTTTTGGAAAGTAAAGTCATT
Organism: Brachypetersius altus; assembly: GCA_037974465.1. Lineage (NCBI taxonomy): Eukaryota > Metazoa > Chordata > Actinopteri > Characiformes > Alestidae > Brachypetersius > Brachypetersius altus. The sequence goes on along the minus strand of JBBPDB010000002.1, from coordinate 72,159 downwards.
TTGGCCCACGAGCCACTTTGTTTTCACTTTTAAAAAGCAACTAAAAAGCAACCAAAGTCATGGAGGCTGCCTGCATTCGTGTGCTCTTTGGTGAAACACGGGGAGACGTGACAGCTGCTTGACTTTAAAACGTCAAAGCATGGTTTCTTACAGATCTCTTTTAAAATCCTTTCAACAAAAACATAAAAATCTCAACTTAAAAATGTCTAAATTTCACCGTATGAAGGGATTTTGCAGACGGCCATTAAAAGTGTTCTTCAAATGGTCATAGATAACTCTTTATTTGCCAGTTTACAAGAGCATTGACAGTTAATATAGAATAAAGCTGATTATCTAAACTGTAACTCAATCAGTGAACAGTGCTGTACATTATTTAATACATCGTCTTCTTCCTGAAGGAAGTATTTATTGTATTTATCACTGATGGTAACATTGCATGCTTGTGATTAGTGTTTTCTTGGAGTGTTTGAGAAGTAAAGTGTTATTGGTTGGTCTTTCCACTCTATGCAAGCACTCCACAATGCAGTGTTTGTAGCATCATGACTCTTCTGTTAAAGTGTGGCCAGGTATTGTTGTCCTTCACGTTTAAAACCCAGACTATCCACCAAGGGCACCTTTGGAGTTTTTAACTCAAGTTAACTCAGGTCTTTGTATTTATAGTAACTGTCCCTCTTTCAGAACTCCCAAAAGGCTGCATCATTTCAAATCAGCCCCAAAATGTTCTAAATGTCCCAAACAAAAATAGACTCTGAACTGAAGGTGCCTTGATGCACTAGGAGACTCAGTTCCCCTGGCAACTATCAAAACAGTTGCTAAACCTGTCTGCTCACCTCTCAAGCACAAACCTTAAACTGTAGGTTTTGTTTAATTCAGTCCATTAACTTGTATTAACATCAAATCACTGTAAACATTAATACACAACTTTGTTTACATAATCATAAAGTTGTTTTTTACTAAATAATAACTGGATGGCAATAAAATGTATCAGGGTACATAAATGTTGGTGGCTTTGGTGGAGGGGGTTAACAACTATCCTATACCAATTTAGACAGTATCTTTTATCCTATTGTACAATATGTTTTAAGGTATAATAATAATAATAATAATAATAATAATAATAATAATAATAATACGTTGCTTTCTTTGTTCTATATACATGACATTGAAATTCTATCCAAATGTTCTGTTTGTGTCACGGTCTGGTCAGTGGCTGGTTAGGGCCACTGCCTTTTTGTTGTTATTCCTGGGTTCTTTTGTTCATGTTTTGGGGGCTTTTATTTTGATATGTATTCTGGGTTTTGCTTTTGTCACGTGTCCTTGTGTTTCACCTGTCCTGTGTTTTTCGGTTTGATTGTGCCACGTATTTAAGTTCCTGTCTGTGTGTTGTTTACTCATCAGTCCATCGTCGTCTTTAGCATGCCTTTAGTTGGAGCACATTTTTGATCCTGTTTCTGATCCAATACTCTCGTTTCTGTCTGGCCCGCGAGCCTGTTTCCTTTGTTCTTGGTTTCGTGCTAGTTCCTGAAGCTCCCAAGGTTTGCGCCCCGCATTGTGACACAGACAGAGATACAGTGGGAGAGAAAGTGAGAGCGAGAGAGACTGAGAGAAAGAGAAAGAGAGAGAGCGATTGTTTGTGTTTGTGTTTGTATTCATTATGTTTAGAAAAAACTGTGAAATTGTGAAATTATAGCTGAAATAAAAGCATTAATGATCAAATACGACTCATTATTTGTATTCAGGCTGTTTTGTGACCATCTTAAAATAAAGAATAAAATAAAATAAATCAAAATTGAGTTTCTACTGTATGAATAAAAGACTAGGTTGATTAGAAGTGCCCCCTTGGGCCCAAAAGAATCAGACAGATTTCATACATTAATACACTTAAGGAAATGGCGACCAGAATCAAGTGGCCATTATCTCCCATTACGTCCCCAGTGACTTCTTAAGAGTCCTCAGTGAGCGAACGTTTGAAGGCTGTGTCCTTGATTAGGTGGTATTTACCATTAAGCTCATTGTTTCACAAAGTTCTCCGAAACTCCTTCAGACCTCGGAGCTGTACAGTAGATTATTCAAGATGAAACGTGGCATAAAAATTCAATTGTTGCCCATATTACAGGACTAGGGCCCTCGCCCCTCCCCCACTGATTAGTTTATACAGATACGTTTGCGGCTGTTTACTGTAAAGGTGCATCTCCAGTGTTTATGTCTGCTTGGTGTTGGCTCCTGTGGGACAGGAAGTGTGTCTTCAGGTCCTGCTGGGAAGGCTAAGGTTAAGTTCCAGTTGGAAAGAGCCACAGGCCACTCAATCTGTCGTTTTGGCACCGAGGCACTGCTTTTCAAAACACCTCCGCCGCGCCGGAACTGGAAGTGCTAGTTTGGTGAAGATCGTTGATGATGCCCCACCCCTAAGCCCTCCCCTTCTGTAAATGGATTATGCAGAAACCAGACATTTCCACATCCACTACCAACATATTCATTTTTTACTACATTTTTATTAAAGTTGAAATAGTCTTACCATGTGAAATATCACTGCTTATGTCAGTATTACTGACCATTACTTTATATAACAATATATTTTTATTTTGAGTTTTTTCTGCAAAAGTTTCAGACTTTATACACTAAAGACTTAGACTTTATACACTATATGAACAAAAGTATTGGGACGCCTGACCATTGCACCAACAGGAACTTTAATGACGTTGCATTCAAACCCATTGTTAGAGCCAAAGTATAGGAAAATATTTTCTCATTATTTTTGTTAATATTTTGAATTTAAATGCTATTTCATGCATTTTTAGTAACAGGTAACCTGTAGTAACTGAAAATGAGGAATTTAGGTAGCATTATTGATGCTGAATTTCTATTGTTCAGTATGTGGATCCTATGTTGTGCATGTGATAGAGGATGGGTTTTTTTTTTGGAAAAGAAGATGGACGTATGCGCAGCTTGGAAGCATATAGTTTTTTGACCGTGACTCCTCATCCGTTATCACTCTTCTATGACCTTTCGTCCATCACTGATCATTGATTTGGAAGCATTGAAACTTATTCACTGCTGAATGTGATCCTGTTGATGACAACCTTCCGAAAATAAAAGAGATCAACCGTTACAAGGATCTGGAGTCAGTGAGTGAGCTCGCTAATGAGATGGATGTTAGACTGGATGTGGATATGTGTCAGAAAATCATCTAGTCTGCTCATATGAAGAAGTGGTTGAATTTATTTAAGTGAAACAGAAAATTCACCACTACACCCATAGACTTTAATAAGGAATTAACCATGCAGCGAACCCCATTATGCAGGTCTTCTAGCTATTACAGATATTTTTGATAGTTGAACATCATTAAATCAAATGGCATCAAATGTAAAAAATAATGTCATCATTTTAATTATTGCACTGCACTTTAGCTTTCCAGCCTTAGTTCACTATATGGACAAAAGTATTATGATGCCTGACTGCATTCAAATACATAGACTTCAGTATGAGGTCGGTGCCTCTTTGCAGTAATAACAGCTTCCACTGTTCTTGAAAGACAAGATTCTGGAGTTTCTGTGGGAATCTGTCTCCATTCATTCTCTAGCATTTATGAGGTCAGACACTGATGTTGGAGGAGAAGGTCTGGATCACAATCTCCGTTCCAGTTCATCCCAAAGGTGCAGGATGGGGTTGAGGTCAGGACTCTGTGTGGCCAGTCAAGTTCTTCTACCCCGAACTCATCCAACCATGTTGCTTTGTGGACTGGGACACAGTCATGCTGGAATAGAAAAGGGGCTTTAACCAAATTGTGTCGACAGAATTGTCCAAAATTGTCTTGGCATGCTAAAGACTATGCTTCACTGGAAGTAAGGGGCCTAGCCCAAGCCTTGTAAAACAGGTGATCCCAATGCTGTGCCCATATAGTGTCGGGTAGGCTATTATTTTGTCCAGTTTATTTATATAGTTCATTTTTATACACAAAGGTCATTCTGTGTGCTTTGCAGGAATAGAATAATGATACATCAGGAAGCATAAAAAATAGAAAAAAAATTTAAAGTTTTACCTAACTCTAAACTTTTAACTCTAAACTTCTAAATATAACTTCTAAATAGACCCCAGTGGTGTTAATAATGAAACAGAACCGAGCCACATGTTAGTATTGAGAAAGTGTGTTGTGCTAATGGGTCTGTGTTGACTTTTATTCATTATTATCCACCTTAGCATTTTAACAATAAATAATCGAAGTTGACTGTTCACGATACGCCTTGCAAATGACTTACAAGGGTTAAGTATACTGAAGAAATGGAACCCAGCCTAATGTTTGCATTGAGAAAGTTAGTTGCGCTAATGGTCCCTTGTTAACTTTTATTCATTGTTATGCGCCTTATTATTTGAAAAATCCCTTGAAGCTTAAGTGTTGATCCATTCTAATCCTTCAAATAGCTCCTGTGCAATATGTGCAAGAACACAATCCTGTTTATTACCAGCCCAGCCCATACTTATGTACAGTTAGAAACTTTAGCCCATCTGTTATTGTACTGTTTAGCCTTTCTGACGGCAGAGCTGATGTTGGTTGGATGTGGATTTGCTTGGTGGACCAATCACTGCTGGGCCACATACATTTGTACCAGTGACAGAGATGTTCACAGTCAAGTCTCAAGTCTTTGTGCTCGAGTCCAAGTGATATCTCAAGACTTTGAGTGGCAATGTTTACAAATAGCGACTCTAAATGTGGGATGTTTGAAATGTTGAGATGTTGAGCTTTAAATGTTTAGAAGATATGCTAATTGGCCACTCCCCATGATTACAATTGGCTGTTCTTTAGCAGGGGGCGGGGCTGCGTGCTGTGATCTGCCCTCACCAACATGGAGGATCTGCCTTAAATTATTTTAAATCTAAATGTTAAATATGAAAAATATATCTCTCACTCTAAATGTGAAACTCTTAGATGGGGCTCGGTGACCCCTTTCAAACGAACCCTCGAAAAAACGTTATTAGCTGAAAATGGGACACCTGGGCGAGGTGAGCGGTTTTTGGGTCGTTGGAAAGAGTGCGGGATATAAACAAATAATTTAATGAAATGAACCTGGTTTACGAGTTTTGACTCACGAGTCACAGCACCGAGTCCAATTCAAGTCTCGAGTCGCTGAGGGCGAGTCTAAAGTTAAGTCACAAGTCTTTGTGTGACTTAAGTGTGACTTGAGTCCGAGTCTCAAACTCGAGTCCCCATCTCTGACCAGTGACAAACACTAACCACTATTTTGTCAGTGTTACTGCTAATAATGGTCCACCACCCAACTAGTGACCAAGGGTTTTAAGGGGGAGGTGAAATTGTGCAGGATAGGTTTCAGTCTAATAAAGTGAACGATGTGTATCAGCATAAGGTCATTGTTTCTAATAAAATGTCCAATATGTGGAAGTATAATGTAGGTGTTTCTGATGAAGTGGACAGTGTGTGAAAATGCAAGGTATGTGTTTGTAAAAAAAATGCTACAAGGTGGGGGTTTCTAATAAAATGGTCAGAGAGTGGAAGTAGAAGGTAGGTGGTTGCAAAGGCCTGGCTACCTTTGACCAAACTTCTCCAAGCAGCTTCTTCAGAACAACAAACACTTCATGATCTGTAACTCTGTGTTTGTATGATGTTCTAAAGATTACTGCACAGTAAAACGCCTCCAGACGTACGAGAGCTGCCCTAAGTACCTTAAAGCCTGGCAGTGTCTCTTGACAGGAGGCCTTTCGCGCATATATTTTTAGAAGTTGAGAGGTTCAATTTGCTGCAATGCTGAAGGTGAAGAGACCGCACCTTGCTGTATTCACCCCCAGCAGTCTTAAACCCATTTGAAACAAATGGGCTTCTCTCAGAGGCAAGGCCAGGGCACTGGAATCAATCTAATTGAGGAACGAGGGCTTACGAAAAAGCTTGTGAGCAGTTTTCATACACTGCTCTGGAGCCAATATTAAGGAAAGCTATCTCTTACACTCGTCTCGGGCCAAATGCAGCCCCAAATCCCCGCGCTGTGTCAATGGAGTGGATTGGGTGGGTATTTTTTCCGCCTGCAAGGTAACAAGCTGGTATGTCAGGCTTAGGCACGACCGAAACTCCAGAATGTCAAATTATGCTGGGCGTCTGTGCAGAGACCGGGCAAAACAGTGCGAGTTTCAGTGGAATATGACCAAAAAAGAAAAGTTTTTTTAGACTTAAGTCCTCCAGTAATAAAGTCCTTTCCCCAAAGACTGAGCTGGAGAGATGTAAGCAAAGGGAGTCTCAGTTTCACTGGACTGACATTTTATATGCTCTTAAAATGAAGGTTCTTCACGTTATGGCTTGGACATACAGTTCTAGTTAAATTACATCAATCAAAAACCCTAATGTATGTCAAAGGCAATAACCAGTGAAGAACTGTTATTTACAAAGGTGCCAAAAAGGGTTCTTTGGAGTGATGCCACTGAAGAACCAATTTGAGTTCTACAAAACAAACTATGTACACTAAAGAAAAAACATGTTTTGTTAACATAATTTGAGCTCTTGGAACATTTTTATCCTTTCCGCTTTTATCATGTTATTCCAACACTTTTCAATAACTTTTCCTCCAATAATATTTGGGGACTTAAATACTACATTACGTTATTTTCATATCACACGTTAGTATTATATTCTAGTGTCAATTGCACAATTTTACAATGGAGGCCTCAAACAGAATGTTTGTATTGTTCTTTTCCAAAATGGTTGCCTGTAACCACTAGTAACCTTTCAAAACAAAATGTCTAATTTCACTGCAGTGACAGAAGGTAGAGAATTGAACAGACATTATTGCTCTACTTTAATAAAAAATCAACAGTGAATACGTAATGTCAGTTTTTCAATGTTTTATCAACTCGGCATAGAAATTAGACCTTTTCTTTTGAAAAAAGGTTACAGGCAACCATTTTGACGGAGAATAATACAAACATTCTGTTCAAGGCCTCTATTGTCAAGATTAAATTAAATAATTGTAACTGTAAATAATTGAACTGATTTGAAATGCAAAAACGTTAGTTACCATCGCTATTCCAGCAATAATTTATTTTAATGTCTAGTACCTTTCTATTAACTCATTATTTTATAATAATCATTATTTTAAAAATAATAAAATTTATGATATAAAATAAACAGTTGCATGTCAAAGCCTTTATTCAAGGATAACAGTGTAAAACTGTGAGTGTAAAAAACACAGACCTTATTGTGACATCTTGGTTCAAAACAGTATGCTTAGCAGCGTTCAAAATTCTTTAATCCAACTGAATTAAACTAAACATCCGGTTGCACATGGCCCGGATGGTACTATTCACTTCACTTGAATTGAATAATGCTGCCAATCAGAGAACCTTTAACAGAGAGGAAGAGGGGAAAAAACTTGGAGAAACTGAAGGACAAAATCTTGCATTGCCAAATTCACTCGGTCACTGAAACACTTGTAGCACCATTCACTGTAAACGTGGAAACAAAGAAGGATTCATGTCTAGTGAGGAAAAATGTTGTTTGATCCAAATATCAAACATAAAGAATAACAAGGTGAAGGTATACACAGCAGTAAGAGGGTGACGACGTTCAGAGATTGTTTGGCAATATGTTTGGCAATAAAACTGTATTTCAATAATTATTATTATAACTGATTGTGTCAAACATAATATGAATGAAGATAGGCTTCTAAATCTCACTAACGCTACAGTGCAGTTAACACACAAAGTAAAAACAGAATTCAAAATTCAAATTCAAACAGAAGAGCAAAGTATGTTAGGAGCACCACAGAGTTAAGTTATATCTAACATTAACGGCTCAAAAACAAATTTAAATGAAACATGGTGATAAAATGGCGCAAGCAAATAAGCTCATGGTTACATCCTGTCCTAGAGGACAGATTGGGCTCTTATTTTGACATGCGGGTGTAGTTCCCCTGGTCGGCTTAAGGACTCACAGTCGGCCAAGGATTAAGGGGCATTTAGGTGTTTTGTGTTATAATTCTGTATAAATAGCCTGTTTTGAAATCCTTCCTTTGTCTGGTCTCCCTTTTACATCCCTCACACCTTCCCGTGTTGTGCCTGTTTGGTTTCCTCATCTTTACTTTGTGTTTTTCGGCCACCGTGCCGTTTATTTTGTGCTTCTCAATAAAGAAAGAAAGCAAAGCTTTTTAACGTTAATGTTACATCTTGACTCTCAAGACTACATTGACTCACTTCAGCCCAACATGATCCAAACAAATTAGTGTACTCTCTCTACATATTCTGTAGCTTTTACACTATACAGCTGTGCTTAACTTTAGAACATGAGGCAGTTGTGTTAAATACACACAAGGTGCTTATATAAATCCATGACATGGCCAGAGTCTTTATTCGTGTGTAAATGTAAAGAAATGTAAAAAGGAAACAGACCTAATTATATCCAAGACGAGAAACATTGACTTACCAAAATTGGTTCTCCAGTTGTATTGCTCTAAAGCAGTGGCCCCCAACCCCCGGGCCTGTGGTAGGTCATGTGGTACCGGTCCGCGGGCTGCACAGAAAAAACCAGTGGATGTTACAGTGTTCTGCTGTCGGCTCGTTGTTATGAAAGTGCTGTTAATAAAGCTGCGAGTACACACTTACCTTTATTATTATATTTTAAAGATTCCCCCATTATTATAGTTATTAAAATATTCCTGTTTTTATGCGTATCATTTATTTGTATAATATATGTATATTTATTTGCCGCTCCTTAAAGGCCGCGCCGTGAACATAGTATCTGATATTAAACCGGTCCGTGACCAAATAAAGGTTGGGGGCCACTGCTCTAAAGAACCCTTTTTTAAGCATCACTTTGTTGTGTTAACAGGCAGCAGATGTCAGAAAATTGATATTAGAAAGTATCTGCCTTATCTTTAAGTGTCTGTCAACAGTCCATTCCCCAATGTCTGAACTGGAGAGATAGAAGCAAAGAAAGTCTCATATCACTGGAACAATATTTTAATATGCTCTTAATATACAGTTCTACACCCAAATTGTAGGGTTTTTTGGATTGATGTCATTGAAAAGCCTCTTTTCAATGACATCAAACCAAATTTTAATTTTGAGTGTTCAACCACGTCCAAGCCAAGAACCTTTGAGGAATTTTTATTTAAAAAGCGGCCAAAAATGGTTCTTTGGAGTGATGTAATTAAAGAACCACTTTGGGTTCCATTAGTAAAAAACGTTTATTAAATGTAGATGCATGTGAAGACCCTTTATAAAGTTTCAGGAATTGTTGAAAAAAAACACTTAATTATGTCCAAGCCAAGGACCAGTGTAGGAAAAATGGGTACAGGTCCTCAGTGAGGTCCTCGATATATATATATTTTTTTGCTTTAAAAAAGTTATTCAAACTCGCATCTCTCCTGCCGTAGAGGAGCCGAAAGTGGTTCTCCAGTGGTATCGCTTTATCTCACCTTTATTTTGAACCATCACTCTGTTGACAGGTAGCAGATGTCAGAAAACTGTTGTTAGAAAAAGATTCCTTACCTTTTAGTGTTTGCCAACAGCAATAGATTTCTTTATATTCGCATATTGACACTGATGTAAGCTGCTCAGAAGCAGTGCCATTAAGATAACACGCAAGGCTGTTCATATCAAAGTGTAATGATTTGTTAAAGGACTTGCAAAGATGCTTTATTGTGTTGCGTTTTATCTCCTGTCAGGTAAAGTGATGGGATGGTGCTCCTCCTCAATTTACACCCACTACAAACTGTTCCAGGCTCTGGCTTATCCAGTACATGACACTGCGGAGTAGATCACACCCCCACAATCACATTTTTCAATTCCAGTGAAATTATTCAAAGAAAACGTGAATCCAACAAACAGAGCCAACATATTTACTTGTGAATCATGTGGTTTTAATGAAAACAATTATAATCATATATATTCATATATTTTCATAACTTCTGTGTACTGTGCAAAAGTATTGCTCTCGTTTCCAGTCCAGTCCCTGAACCGGACCAATTTCAGAGGAATGTCTCTGTTGGTTAAGACACACAGTGACCTACGTATGAATCATTCAAGCAGAACAAAGGGCGTCTAACTGAAGTCCTGAACCAGTGAAGAACCAGGAGCAGATGATTCCAGATGATCAGGCGCTGGTGCTGAATGCTGAGTGGGCGGAGCTCCTTTATCTAAGCTGCTAGTATCTTTAAGCACTTTGCAGCCTGTCACAGTAGCACTGTGGTACCATATCATTTAAAAGAGATGTTCGCATAAAAAGTATTTTTGCACCAAACAAGTGGATTTAAGGCAAAAGATAAAGAAGTGAGGGGTGACGAAACACTTTGGCACAGTAACCTTATATAGTGGTGGGCATAGATTATTTTTTAAATCTAGATTAATCTCACTGTAATCTTGGGATGAATCTAGATTAATCTAGATTAAAACGGCTCATTTGAATTCTGCTGAAGGCGATCAGAATTTTTAACGCTAATTCCGTTCTTTATCCTTCTTCCCATCCCGAGGCACCTGATGGTGCCATCTCCAGTAGATAAAGGCCAACCCCGCGAGGTTCCTGAAGCACCCAGAAAATCCTGCGAACCTTCACCTGCAGATCACACATGATGTTCTATAACACAGGTGTCGGACTCCGGTCCTGGAGGGTCCAGCACGTTTTGGTGATTTCCCTGCTCAAAAACACCTGGTTCAGCTCACCAGTTAATTATCAGGTGTAGTGAATGTAGTTGAGTAGGAGAACCCTAAACTGTGCAGGACACTGGCCCTCCAGGACCGGAGTTTGACACCCCTGTAACTTTCTGTTTTCCTACCTGCAGGCAGTCTAGACCAACGGTTCTCAAACAGTTTTAGTCCAAAACCCTTTCTGAGGGTAGTAGGTGCCACTGTGCCCACCCTCCCCCGCCCCAACTGGATGGTGAAAATCATATTTTGAATGAAGAAATGGTTTTATTCATCCTGTTGCTTCAGCTCTGCCATTTTATTACAGACCAAAAGAGAACACCACTTTACTGGATGGAGGCTGGATGGATGAAACAGGTACTTGGTAGCTACTTTTGTACTGTTATAGATGTTTTTCTTCCTGGAAGGTGCTTTTACTGTAACTGCAGACATAATTTCACTGCAGCAACAACACTTTCACTGGAGGACGGCTTCAGGATCCTCCACAAATCTAAATACAGGCGTCCTGTTTTGAGCTCACACCTCAAACAAGTCACTGTGCAGAAAAAAAATAAGATGGCTAGTTTATGTGGATGTATATGTTTGGCCATATTTGTATTAAAATGGTGCTGGAGTCATATTTTGAAAACACCCAAATCAAATCATAGTCATTGGGGGAAAAAAAAGATAACACAGTTAAACCTCTTTTTTGTTGGAGGGTGTTCAATATAACAAGGGCAGTACGGTGTGCACAGGCCACAACTCGTGTTATTTTTTTCTCCCAGTATGTTCTGCAAATAGACAGTAATTGTGTTTTAAAGCATGTTTTCTGTGGAGGACCTGAATCGAGGCCCGTATAAATGATTCGGTCACTGATTCTCTGTTTGTTATTTTTGGAACTCTAGCAGCAGTAATTATCTCGTATCAAGAGTTTGGGCACCACCAGTCAGTTGCATGATGATTTTTTTATGTTCACACCCTGTACAGAGAACACATTTAAATCTAGCCTTTAACTTGAATATATCAGACATAAAATGAAATATAAAATGTGCCCTAATGTTTTTTTTAAGTTCAAATTAGGAAGAAAAAATATTTATAGTAGTGCCTTATTGTTTGCAGGGGCCACAATTCATCTTTTACTTGATTTCAACCAATTCATTCAGCAAATAGAAAATAACCTTAAAACTGGACGACGAACGTCATTATTTTATTTTTTCTTTTTCACCGAAGATGCCGTCCTGAACAGAGACTGTAAGTGTGACTGACAGGCTGAAATTCTCTTTTTGGCTTCCATCCTTTCGTTTGTGGTGTGTAACTGAAATTTCCTGCTGTAATTAATGTTAATTAGAGCCTGGAAATGCGATGCAGTGTGGCAAGACCATGACAAAGTGTTGTTAATTGGCTGCCAGATTCACTAAACCCACCTGTCCAATGAATAGAGCTCTCTTGGGGAACCTTAAAGCCCAGAATCCGAGCTCTGGCTTTTTCTTATTCCTTTTAGAGAACGTCTCAAAGACACGATGGGAGGATTTAACCAGATCACAACATAAAATTAGCAGATTTTGCAGACAATCATATTTTCTCTCATAACTTTGTACTTCACAACATTCTAAACAGTGAATGAACGAATGGTTTAAACACACACACACACACACACAAAGCTCACGAAAATGCTTCTGCTTTGCGTCCATGTCTGTTTTGTCCTCGATGGCTAGTTGGCTCTTTGTTTTCTGAACCGTTTTTTGTGCTCAGATTATTCTTTCCCAGTGAGTTCAAGCTGCATCTTTTGAAAAGAATCCACCAGAGGGCGCCGGTTCGCTCGCACAGAAAGCAGAAGTTCGTCCGAATCTTGTGCTGACAGTCTAGCCTGGTGCAAAACATCTGGACAGGTTTTAATTGCACCAGATTCATGCAGAACACATGGTGTGGATGAGGCGGCGGCGCTGCAGGCGTCTGGTGATTCGGGTCAGGTTTGAGCCGGATTGGCCTCGGTTCACCGGTTTGTGGCGCGATCGAACGATCCTCGTCAGCTCGTAAAGTCAGTTGTTCACATCAAAGTGATTTTCAACAAAAATCCTCACATCAACAGTGTTTACCTGCTGATATGGACAAGTAAAATCACTTAAAAAAGCCAGATCCACTGCTGTGGTCCTGCCTAGTGTCACGTGACTTTTATTTAGAAAAGGAAACAGTAAACCCTTTATATCGTAATTTAAAGCAATTTAACTGAATGTTATGTTATGACTTTTCCTACTGGTCCATCTATTATGAACGGTTCATAAAGTGTAAAGGATTTAAATTATAATAGTAATACATCTTTATATAACACTTTTCTTTTTAATTACAAAACTTGTCTTCTCCAGAGGGTGGGCGAACAGATGCTGGACTAACACACACTAAGATCATTAAATGAGTGTGTATTAGAAACACTTATTTAATCATATCTTAGTCCATGTTTGTTTCTCGTGTATTTCTACCATCACTAAACAGTTTAGGAAAAAATAAAATGTCTTTTTTGTTTGAATTATTATTAGCAGTTTTACTAATAGTCGTCTTGTCATCTTGTAATCTAAATTAACAGTAGAATTATTGTCACAGCTCTGGCATTATTGTATTCAAGCAGTTAATTTTGAGATCTTTGAGGATTCCTTCTATCGTGTATTTCATAACTCTGTCCTGAATTAATCCACAGAGGAAGATTAAAGTGTAGGTTTATATTGGAATAATAGAATATTTATTTATTTAGGATTTTACATTTTTGACAACCAAATGACATCCCTGGTCTAAATAAATTAAAACACAGTTACAAACATTAGGATATGTTTACTGATTAGCGGCCCAACACCGAACAAGCTGGCATTCCTGATTTTAAGATTTCAAAAATTGCCCAGAATTTACGAGCTACGTTTGGAAATTTCCTTTCTCCAGCTGAGCTCTGCGTGGTGTTGGGAGCAGTAAGCCTGTCTCGGCTGAGAGGGGCTTAGTGGTCTGGGCAACAGTCTGGAAATGTTTTGGCCGTTAAAGGCTTTAAATGTCACGTTTTAAAACCAGAGCAAAATGCTCAGCCCTTCACTTCAGCGCTGACCTGATTGGAGCCTATTTACACAGTTTACAGCATCTAATGTAGCAATTATCACGTTTTTTCACTGATGTACGTCGCTCTGGATAAGAGCGTCAGCTAAATGCCGTAAATGTAAATGTTTTCAGCAAGTTTGCAGTGAGAATATTTCTGTGCTGTAAAATAGACCCAGTCCATCTAATCAGATGAGATTGTCCTGTTAAAAGTGTGTTTTTGGAATGATACCTTAGATACCACTTTAGTTTCAGTCGACCTGTCAGTTGGGTTTTTTAAGAACCATCAGTTAAAAGCTTATTTTTATTTGTACGAGTTTAATGTGATGCCATTTGGACCAGACAATGCAACGGTACTAATCACTATGGTGATAAACTACATGGTCATTTGGAAAGCACTTCTACAAGCCAGATCAACAGCATGTTTAATTCCAAGGGAGGTATAATTAATAACAAATTAGGTTTTAGTTGAAATTGGTGCAATGTGTAAAATATTGATACTCAGGTTTTGATGATGAAACGTGGCTTTGATTTATCAGATGTCTAAACAAATATCGTTGACAGTGTGTATTGTTGCCATGTTAGGGATGACCATTCAAGCACTGTGCCTCTTAACGAGGCCACCGAGCTAACAAGGACCCCCAGGCACCCCGATTACCCTGTGGAGGAGTAGGGCGTGTCACTGTGGTAGTTGTAGTCGGGGCAGATTTTCTGCACCAGTTTGTAGTCGACGCTGTAGAAGGCGATGTAGATGCAAATGACCTTAAAGGGCTTGGAGCAGAGCCAGGAGACGTGACTCTGCGTCTGCTCCTGGTAGCAGACCTTGGAGGAGTCGAAGCTGCACAGCGCCGTCTTCTTGTTGCGGTCCGTCTTCTCGTACTCGATGCGGCAGTTGAAGGCTTTGGAGTCCTTGGTCTCCAGTGTGCTCTGCTGCGCGATTTCAAACTCCACCACTTTGGACGGCGGCACCAGGCTGACGGAGACGTTGCCCAGGCCGGTGGAGTTGTGGCGGAAGTACACGCTGAAGGTCCCGTTGCCGTGGTCCACGATTTTGCCCGTGATGAGGAGGTTCAGTTTCACAGTCTTGATGTTGGAGTTGAAGTCACCCCAGCCGAACATTTTCTTGAACTTTCCCGTCTTCACGATGGGCCGGCGCTTAGTCCTGCTCTGCGTCTCACCGACATCTGTGCGGTTAGATAACCAGTCCCAGGGGTCCTCCATGTTTTCCAAATATGCCGCCTCTCTCAGGCTGCTCTTCGGGCCCGCGGGGCCCCTGGAGAAGAGGCGGAGGGGGTTGGGGACTCGCGGGGTTGTTCCTTTGGGATTCGCGCTCAAACCCTCATTATGGCTCTCCCCCCACTCCATCACGCCCAGATCCGACATCCGCAGCCGCCTGCATGTGACCTTCACACACAACACAGAGGAGACACACACACACACACACACACACACACACACAGAAGACTGTTAGGGCGTGAACTCTCTTTTTCAAATTCACTTTGAAAACACTTCCATAAGCCTCTCTGAAAGCAGCTCAAGTCTTTCTGGCTGTTTTTTTGCAACAGTTTTACACCAGAGTTGGAGTCTTTCAATTCAATACAGTATCAACACTTTCAGTAATCCACCCATCCATCTCTCAGCTGCTTATCCTTAACCAGGGTGGGGCTGCTGGAGGCTGTAAAGGTGAAGAAACATCCTGGCCAGGTCACCTGTACATCACAAGACACACACACACACCTAGAAAGCAATTTAGCATCTTTAGTCCAGATATGGATAAGTTATGACATGGGCCTTTAAATGATTTATATTTTCAGTAACTATTTTGGCTTCCAACAATAATGAAAACAAGCTAATCAGGATCAAACAGTTATTGTGTTGAATTCTGTTTTGCACTGATTCTCACATCTGGTCTTATCCCAAGAGATAGGTATCGAGAAACTCATTTAATTTATATATCATTTAAAACATCAAGAGACTTTTTAAAAAATGATTCTGCTTCATGAGAGACTGATCAGTGATCAGCTGAATCCCATCTTATTTAATGAGGAAAAGTATAAAACACTGCTGTAATCGACTCTCTCC